>JAAGAY010004651.1:0-29832 GCA_011801015.1 Ardeotis arabs
AAAAAAAAAAAAAAAAAAAGTTGGAACTATGCTGACTTTGTTGTTTGTGTACATCTTTCCTTCTGTTTCCAAGAATTGCATCTCATACCCAATTTCTTTTGCAGTTTTGTTCAGTGGAGGGACTGCTGTATGTCAGCCATGCTAAAGGGCAAGTGATGGAGGCAAGTACTGGTTTATATATTCATGGTTTTCTAATATTGGTTTTGCCAGTTTCTCCTTGTGAATTGTTTTGCTTCCCAGTGCTGCTGTGAAATAATTGCACAAATGAAGGGCTATATTAGCATGTTCTGGGATGTAATAACATTACGTGATCTGCTCAGCGTGACTGTATGTGGAATTGTGAATTTTATCCCTGATGTATTGTAATCTCGTACGAATAAGGAAGGTATGGTTTTGAACTTCCTGCTATGAAGTACTCAATTTCCTCTCTCAAACAGAATATAAATGTTGTTATAAGTGGGGAAAAAAACAGCACAAAACTTGAATCCTAATGCAAATAAATGTGCTAATTAATTCTGCTGATCCACAATTCTTCGCATTTATGAGAAGTTTTTTCCCCGCAAGTAGATAGTAGGACAAATAAGTAGTTTTAAAGATCTTTGTACCAGATATGCAATTTGAAAAGCTCTTTTCAGGCTCACAACAGGTTCATCATACAGAAATATGACTAGGCAGATGACCGTAAAGCTTCCTAGAGGAGCCTCTTAAAGATAGAGTGAGTGTAACTTCAGAAAGCGGTCACAGAATGCACGGGGGCGGTGGTGACTCGTTTGTGAGCTCGCTGTAGGCTGACTTGTTTCAGGTTGGTTTGTAAATTGACATAGGGCTAATTCAGGCGGGTGAATGGCTTCCAGCAGATGATGCTGGGGACTCCAGTGAGACAAAAGTGGTGTCCTTTAAGATCAGCAATATTACCAGTAGTGATCCGCACAGAAAGCGTGCAGGAGATCAAAAAGAAACTGGTTAGAGAGTATATTGGGCATCTTTGAGATGAACTACAGTTCTTCAGTGAGTCCTGACTGGAAAATGAATACGCAGGGAATTAGCTAAAATGAAAAAGGCAGTTATGGGTCAACTGTCAGGTTCGTATTTTATACACAAATAGTTTTGGAACTCTTCCTTGTTAGCCAGTGAGGTTTGTTCACTGAACTATTTGGTCTGCTGGATGAAAAGGAAAATCTAGTTTTGCCTTTTTTTTTCCCCCAAAACCTCAATTAAGTGGAGACCTGCAACTCAACTTCCTAGAAAGCCTGTTAGATGAGAAAAAAGAAATATTAAAAAAGAGTGAACTCAAAAGTCAAAGGGTAATACTAGTCATAAAGGCACGTGGAGTCATTTAAGAAAGTGTTCAGTATGTAAAACTAAAAGGTTGGTTGCACATTTATTTTTTTTTTTATTCTGCCACACAATTTCTACATGAATATGGGTAAATATATTTTTCTGGGATGTAGTTTATTACTTTGCTTTTAATGTGTTACTGATTAAACTGGCCAGTACGTTTAGACTCAATGCTTATAATGTGTTCAAAGTACTGAGATAAAATCCTGTATGTGTCCAGTGTTTTGCTTTCTGTAAGTACTGAATTTCACGTTGCCTCCAGCTGATAGCAATGACATTTGAAAAAAAAGAGTGTGAGGCAGCTCTCCTGATATTTTTGGATACCAATTTGGAAAGTGTTGTGGAATATCTGTTTAACCCATTGTGTGAGGTTTCAGATGCACAAAATTGAGAGCGCTCCAATTGTAACCTCAATGCATTATGTTTCTGCAGCTGTTTTAAGATAAAAATGAATGCTCTCAAATCCCAAACATATGTTGCAGTTCAAATAAAATGTGTTGGGTGTTTTTTTTTTTTTTAAAGCACGGGCCACTTTCTGCCAAGATTGAGGCAGACCTCTGTGATCTGGTTTCTGTATTTATAGGGAGCCTAATCAAAGCTTTGTCCTGCAAGAAAGCAATGATCAGGTTCTGAGCGTGTGATCTCATGGTGCTGATGTGAAACTTGTCCAAATACTGTCCTTCCTTCCTTCCTCATTCCTTTGCTGTACTTCTCCAGTAGCTATGTAAGTGTTGCTATGTAAGTGCTCAGCTGCAATGTCGTATAGCCAGCTCGTGCCTGAGCCCAGCTGGTAGGTACGGTGGAGCTCTCTCGGAGAAAAGCTGCGTGTTTCCTCTTTGCTTGAGATGGAGCTGCACATCCATGGTGCTGCTCCCTTTCATATTGGTTGCTTAATCTGCTTTTAAAAAGGCATTTTTGTTTTCTCTGAGAACTATGGACAAGACTCTGCCAATTGAAACCATTTCACTTGCCTGTTCTTACTTGAAGACAGATTTTTCACGTCTAGTTTCTAGAGCCATCAGCAGATGTTAGCAGTAATAAGCCATTTCTTACAATTTGGAAATGCGTAACTGTTTTGGAAATGTTCTGTTTTGTTGCATATATTAAATACTGTGAAGTTAGGCATTCTACAGGAAAATCAGGTAGGCAGAGCAGAGATTACATTTGAAGCACAAATTATCAGATCTTTGTCGAGGAACAAAATTAATTCTGCCAAAGAGACTAACATGCTCTTCAGAAGTTTAACCTCATGTTCTGTTAGACATTGTTATGGGCTTATTCTTAATAAATGAAAACCCACTGGTTTCTCCTTGCTTCTCCCCCTTTTGAACAGCTTTTTCACCTTTCTTGCTTTCCTGTACCCTTTGTGCTGGGCTTCTTCCCGTAGGCGAGGAATGACTTCTCTCATACGAGCGCTGGCTTCTGCATACAGCCTGGGTGCAGCTAATACCAGGTGGAGGGATGCTTGGAAAACTGATACGTTTTGGTTTGTTAATGGCATGTTTTGCGCATTGGATTTTTTAACCCACTACTTTCTGCATGGATGTGTAATAATGACTCTTTTGTTTAACATTAGATAAGCATGAGATCACCGTGGCACAGCTGCATGTGTAGTCACTCTTGAAGCAATTGCACACCTAATTGGCTGACAATCTTGGCATTTTTAAACCAAACACAAGCGTTTTAAAGACAGGGGACATATTTATGTATGAATAGTCAAATAAACCTGTTGAGTGTCATCAATGGAGCCCTCTGGCACTGAACAGTTGTGTGATGACCCTGATCCTGGAGGCAAATCCCAAGATCAAGAGACCAAAAAACAACATGAATCAGAGCAAAAATTATCCAAAATAACCCATAATGCTTTGGAGAACATTAATGTGATTGGTCAAGGCCTGAAGCACCTTTTCCAGCATCAGCGCAGGAGGTCATCCGTTTCTCCGCATGATGTTCAGCAAGCTCAGGCTGATCTGGAGCCTGAAACGGATCTGGAAAGCCAAAGCGTCTGTGCTGAAATTGATGGTGTCTCCACCCACCCCACAGCTCTGAACCGGGTGCTTCAGCAGATCAGAGTGCCACCTAAAATGAAGAGAGGGACGAGCCTGCACAGCAGGCGGGGCAAGGCAGACGCCCCAAAAGGAAGCCCGCAGATCAACAGGAGGTCTGCCCAAGATATTCAATCAGGTCGGCCCAGATCGTCATCTACTACAGATGCTCCCACAAACTTGTCCGTGATGGAGATGGCTTCTTCTGTCTATGTAGGTGGAGAGGAGGCCACAGCAGCAGCAGTAAGTTACTGAGATTTACCTTTTGGTCTTTGTCATCTCCTTGTATGTTTTCTTAAGCCTTTTGAATCTTGTTTATAAAAGCAAATTTGTTTCAGCAAACACTAATGCTCTTGTGTTCAAAAGCTTCTTCAGTGGTGAAGGAAAGAGCTTAGAAGAAGCAAGCACTAGGCATTTTCTCACATGGCAGGTAGCTTATTTGATATGTATTTGATCAGGGAAATGAGAGCTACTTTTGAAACAGGTTAGATCGGTTGGATGGCACACCGCAAGCAAACAAGGAGCGATGGGGAGAACCGTAGCCAGGCTAGTCCTCGTTAGCAGCTGTTATCTAGTACCTGCAACAAAACCTTGCATTTACGTAGATGGCTTTTTTTCTTCCCCTCTTGTTTTATTGGGTATTTTATGAAAGTGAGGAATTCCACTTTGAGTGAATGGTGCTATTGATCTCTTAGGTTGTTGAGAGGCTCTGGGAACACTGGCTGCAGCCTGCGACTGAACTGCAGTGCCAGGTTGACTGAATCTGTTTGAGATCAGCCTGGCTACTGTGCTGATACGGGATCACTGCCGCCTCTTTTAGTTTGTCTGGCCTGTGTGGAAAAAGTATTCACCAAAGTGACAGTCCCTGTTCTGTGACATGCTCTTGCAAAACTGTGTGTATCAGCTTATTGATGATATCAAGACATAGTGTTTGTCTTACCATCTCTCTTCTTTCCCAGATAATTTGGTTGAAGCACTCCTTCTTTAGAAAAAAATAGGTTTCTCGTTTAACTTTAGATGTAACCTATATTTTCCTAAAATTCTTTGCAGACTTGTTCATTGGAGGACAAACCCTTTGATAAAGATAAGAAACACTGTGTAACTGATTTCTGGTTTGTATGCTCTTAATTAAAGAGGGTCTGACCATGACTTTTGGACCAAGAAAAGACTCCTGCTAGTGTCTGATGCTGTTGGGATAGCATGGTCTTGATGCTTATGTAGATTTTATTGTTATTAAGAAAATTTACTGGTATACTGCAGTTTCTTTGATGTTGGCTGGGTGATGATGGATTGGGGCCGAATAAGATCTCCTCAGTCTTCTGGAGGCTGCCTCATCTTGCCTCTGCAGCAAGATTGTTCCCTTGTTGTACATTATTTCCTTTCCTTTGAAGCCTACTTTGAAACGCTCCAACTGAAAACCTTTCAGAGTGTTCGGCAGTGTAACATGGTTCCAATGTATTTCCCTGGTAGTCGTCTGCAAAGTAGCATATCTTGCATTTATAGGTGGCAGTTACAAAGCATTAACAGAAATTACACTGTCACTCTAAGGGAGTGAGTAAAGTTTCCTTTTGGGACATGCATCGAAGGATTCTGCCTGGAGCTGTATCTGAGCTCTCCTAGGATGGGTTAACTTTGCAGTTGAGTTATATCAATGGAGCTATTAAGAGGCCTCAAGAAGAGGTTTAAAACTGTAGTTCCTTTACTTCACATCTGAGCAGGGAGGTTGAACAGGCCTAAGAATATGAGGTAAGTAGTATGGGAATATGGGAGAAGACCTGGAGTGAGGTGTCCTTTCTGCAGCTGTGTCAGCTGGTCTGGTGAAATGTTACCGCCTTCACCTGGATCAGTGGCCTCCAAGGTGAGGTGTGCGCAAGACAATCCATTGAGCTGCAGTAAGGAAATGAGTAAGTAATGAATAAGTAAAATAATTTTTTGAAATTATTTTATCTATCTTTTCCTTTTTAATTTCTATTTTTGTGTATGCTTTATCATGTACATAATGTATTCATTCAGGAGTATATGTATACAGTTAATAAATAAATATACACGTATTGGCAGTCCATGCTCAAATATTTTTTACTGATAGAGGTGCGCGATCAAAGCTTGGAAACCACTGGCCTGGATGAACTGGATGACTTAGCAGGGGTGGTGGGGAAGCTGAGCACTATTAATCTGATAGCTGCATTCTGCTACAACGTCTGCTACGTGAGAACAAATTTAGCAGTCGGTTTTTGGTAGGCAGGGCCTTTGATTACTGAGAACCAGCAGCTGTAGCTGTTCTTCCTAGTGAGAAGCGTTTTCTGTGAATGGTGCTCTCCTGGTACGTAACCAAGCAGCAGCCTGAGGCGGATGTGAGCGGTCCTCGCTGCGCCTTGCCGTGTCCCCAGCTGCTATGCCCTGTGACTGGGGGAAAAGGCGCTCTTCAGGCTTTCTCCCTGCGTATTTGAGAGAGAAGGGAGAGGACGAGTCTGAAAGAGGAAAATGAAATGCATGTGAGGAAAGGCTGTCTCTGGGGGTTAAACCATCCAGAGACCTTTGTGACCAGTTGTCCCTCTGTAGACTTTAGTGAATTTCCAGCTGCTTTTTGATATTTGCATATTGCACCATTTTTTCTGGCTGACAATAAAGATGGATGCTGTGAGTCTGAAGTGACGTGACCAAGGAAATGCTGCCTTGCTTTTTCGTCACGCTTTGGGGAAATACACCTTTGATGTCTTGATGTGGGTGTTTGGGTCTGGTGGAGAAGCATTGTACAGCATTTTGCAGTGTGCCTGAGCTGACCTCGGAGTTAGGTTTTGCACAAGAGGATTTTCCTTTGTGGTAACAAACTGGTGGATGTAGGAGGAAGAAAAGCGAGACTGGACCAGTACAACGAAACTACAATCTCTGATTGCATCTGGAGCATAGCCCTCTGGACAGCAACTGTAAGGCAGGCTGTTGGAAGAGCAAGGGTCATGAGTGGCTAAGGTTCCTGATAAACCTGGACAGAAATGAATCTTTAAAAAAAATCTTTGGAACATGAGAATGGAAGATCTGATGTACTTGATGTTTTAAAATGTAGCTTGCTCACAAACAGCTATTGCAAGAAAGTGGCAGCAGCAGTCTCCCCTACGCATGTGAGCAAGAGGGAGGCAACGTGCTGTCCTAGCAGTGTTCATCTTCTCCTTTGTAGTGGTACTTGCGTCTCTGTGGCGTGTGCGTGCAGGGTGGGAACCCATTGTCACGTGGCTGAGGGAGGCTGTGGAAATGAAGTTGATGCACTTCAGCATGGCTCCCCTCTGTCGCGTGATCCAGAGCACGCGTGCTGCTTTGGGACACGGTGCCTCCCCCTCGCTTTGGGAGTGCCGCAGCACTGGGAGAGACGGCTGAGTTTTGTTGGTTTTACTTTTCCATTCTCGTTCCATGTACTTCTTAAAATCTCACTTAATTACCTTTTAGATCACCCCTCAAAAATGAAAAGCCTGATGAAAAATAGCTGCACAGAAATAAAAAAGATAATCTTCTCTATAAAGTAGAGTAAATAAAATCTTACTGGTCGCTTCGTTCTGTAGAGGTATTTCCTTCCTGGGACGTGAAGGTGGAAGCCTTGTCGTGAGTTCACTGGAGGGCTGGCTTTGCCTCAGTTATCCTGTGTGCGTTCTTTACTCGTAAGCCCGTTCCCGTTTGTAGCACAGGTGGTACTTAAACAATGCGCCCTACCTAACAAGACCCTGCTTGGGCAGAGGGAAAGAGCTGTTCAGCAGTGTGCCCCAACTGATCCAGACATAAAGTAAATAATGCATTTATTTAAAGAGAACAGCAGTGTTGGAGAAAATGAATTTGATATCATCTATTCAAGTAAAGAGTGGTACTGCGTTTTACAACCTGTTCAGTCACTCCCAGAAATGCAGCTGTGATCTGGCATAGCATTTGTGAAGGCCCTTTGAGCTGAAAAAACAGAGTCATCAGGATTTCAAATTGCTGAGAAAAAGGAAATTGGCCTTGGTGTTTTTGGCCTTTGAGCCAACCAGCCTAGCATTCGGTCTGCCACGCTGTCATAGTTTTTGACTAAATTAGTGAATTGTTAAAACCATAAGTCTTTGTTCAACAATTTGTATTGCAAAATTAGTTACAACACAACTCAAATGATGGAGTCAGTGAAGAGCCAGATAAAATCTGAAATTATTAGAGCAAACTTAAATGCAACAGATGAAGTGTGAACTCAAACTTTAAAAGCTGTCTTTAAGTTAGGAGACATCTGAAGCTGTTTCACACAGCATTACTTTAACCCTAAATTATCCTAATTGAGACTAAAGCATTTAGTGAAGCTTAAGAAATAGAAATAGAATAGAAATAGAATAGAAATAATTTATTTAAGTATCTGGCAGATAACATTCAGTGATCAGGGTCGAGAGTCCTCTGGACTCCTTGGTTCTACTTGAGTCTGTATGCATTGTGTATACACCAAACTTTCACTTGTTTGTTTTGGTTTTTTATTTGTTTCATATTCACTTTATCAAGACTTTGCCTATTTGTCCTCTTCAGCTCTTCATGATCTTATCTTTTAAATAAGTTTGTTGAGTTTTCAGCTAATAAAACACTACCAATTTCACTTCCTTGATTTTGGTGTTTGGTGACAGTGAAGAAATGCTGGCTCGCCTCAGCAGGGAGTATTCCCTTTTAAATTCTTCAAGAATTTAATAAACCCAGTGATAATTAGAAAAATACCACTGAGCTACAGCATTATCCATCTGTTGTGAACATATAGGCTATACAAGCTGCAAGGACAAAAACCCAACGTATATAATGGAAAAGTTGTGATGTAATAATGACAAAAGCTGTATAACGTAGACATTGTGGTCAAGCGATATAATTCTCACTTTTCTGATTCATGTCTTCTGTCCTAATTGGCTCTGCTGGCACCTCCCGCTGCCGTGGCGTAGCCGATTTCTGTCCTCGGTAGATGTCTCGATCTGTTACGGAGCTCTCCTGCCCCCTCGGATACTCGGTGGCAAATTGTACACGGCTGCTTCGCGTGCCTCTCCTCCCCTGTCGCCCAGGCGTCCGTCTCCGCCGCTGTGGTTGGTACTGCACTTGTAGCAGACATTCCTGCTCTGGTTTCCCCTCTTTCTTTGTTTTCCTCCCAGTGGTCAGATTTCTGTTGTTTAGAAAAAGCAGTGGGCGTCTCGTTCTCTGTCGGTGATTCGTTGTTGCACCGTGGTGCGGTGGCGGTCGTGCCTGCGTTCTGCTGGGGGGACAGTGTCCTGGAGCTGCCACAGAACGCTGCGCAGGGCCGTGGTTAGTAAGTCCAAAATTGGCCTGTGGTTGCTGAAGGGTTTGCTGTGTGTAGATGTAGGCAGTCAGCAGACTTGGATTGCTGATAAACTAGTGTGCAGTTATATTTTATTAGAGGCTTCTAAAAGCCTTTGTGGGCTGCTGTGAAATTGTCAGTGCTTCTGACTGGAACGGCAGGAGCTTGACCTGTTGCAAACGTATTTGTGAAGCGTGGATGAGCGGGAGCCCTTGTGCTCCTGTCTGGAGTTTGCTACTGGAGCTTAAGACCTGTTAAGCACATCCAGACTATTTCCATATCTTCCATTTCTTGTGGAGTCAAGCTCCGAGCTTCACCCTTCTGTGTGAGGCAGCGATTTAAGTTTTTGCTTGACTCTGCCTATGTAAATGCTGTTGGAGTTTAATTAGTGTTCGTAATTTATTTGCTTGCTCAGCTAGTCCTGCTGGAAACTGTCACACGTAACTTTTTAACACTAGATGCTGTATCTGAGATACAGTTTGGAGAAAGGAAAAAAAAAAAAACAAACAACCAAACAAACTTTATCTCTGTCAGCATGGCCATATCCATGAGATAAGTGACAAAAATGAAAAAATTGTGTAATTAAATTTACTGTTATACTTGGAAACTCGGGCCACACCGCCATGGGTCAGTTGTGAAAGGCTGGGACTCCTCAGACCAGGAAAGACCTGGAGAGATCTTGAAACCCAAGTTTTCCAACCTGCCCTTCATGGTGCCCTTGCGGGGAAGTCATCTCTCATGCCTGCCTAACGTGCACGAGGGCTGTGTGCAAGTTCTTACCAGGAAAACAGGCTAAGCAGATATGGTACTGATATTTTCTGGTCTCATCTCCATTCTGTCTTTCACTGCTTAAATTTCTGAAAGCCCACATCTACTACCATGATCCTATCACCCTTTTTTTTTCTTTTTCTTTTTTTTTTTTTCCTGATGTCTTTGTTCCGACTACACGAGCCAGACTAAAGTCGTCTTTCTTCACGTACTAGGCACCATTTTATAATTTATATTGCATTTTTTCAAAATGCCTGCAGTCAATGTCTGTCTTTCGCTCCCAGTTCAGGGTTTCTGGAGTGCCACAGATTTCTCATTAGGTTTCATTCTTCCTTTTCTAGGAGCTTCCTCCTTCTCCAGCCTGCTTATTTCATGTGACAGGGTCAGTTCTCATCTGTCTCCTGATTAGATGCACCTACACTGTCCTTCTCGTGCTTATAACCCTGTTACATCCCTCGCGCTAAGCACGCTGCCAGGAAACTTAGGAGATTACTCTCCTCAAAATATTGTTTCATTGACCCAAGAGGGTTTTTTGTTGGGTTAATTTGGATTTCTTTTTTCTCCCTCCCCATGTTTTGTGTGTGGCTGCTGCGGAGTTTTGGAGACAGGAGTCTTTATTTCTTGTTTGCCCTGTAAAGCCCCTCGAACAAGGCTGGGACTCGGCGAGGTAGCGAGTTCCCTGGGTAATCGGCTCTGAGGAATTTAGTGCGTCGTCACTGCTGCTTTCAAAGGCCATAAAGCTACCTGCTTAGTCTGTTGGTGTAATGTGGAAGAGGTTCTCTTACCCTACAAACAAAAGCATAATAAAATCTTCTTCAGTACCTTTACAGCACTGGTTTATGTGAAGAGCAGGGTTCAGTCTGGGGCAGCTGTCAGATAGTCCCTGTCAGGTGAGCATCCAGAACCGTGGTGCTGCTTTAACTTGGCTTGCAAACGGGTCGATGCTGTACGTGTGAACTCCTCTTTGTGTGGTTCTCCAGAATAGTGAGTACTGGGTGAGCCTGATTCTGTGTGGTGCTGAGATCCTCTGCGCCCAGTGGGAATTAAGGACATTGAGTATTCTGTGGCGTAAATTCTTAATCCGCTGCACAGTAAATATTTTTGTATTGTTCCATTCTCTGTTCTCTCAATTTGTTGTTGAAATAGAAGGGCAAAATGTTATCCCAAAACCAGAGATTGGATTTGTTCTAACACCAAATTTACATACATTTGCATGTGTCATAATCCTGCTGCATGTTGTCAGGCTTTGTACAGAAACTGAGAAATGAGATTGTCATAGCATGGAAAATAATGTAATAATCAAAGTCTTACTGAGATACTTCACTTGGGCTTGTGCTTCAAGCAGTCTAACTTTAAATATTTTTGCCCAAATCTTTTCTTGTAGAGGCAGCCCACTGAGCTAAGAAATCAGGATTGTGGTGGTCTGAAAATGATAGATCCTGCGTGAGTCTCATTATGGTTTACTGTATTTTCAGAGCTTTTTGTGGTATAATGCGTTACACATAAAGGCACGGACAGAAGGAGCACAATTCGGGTTCCAGAGATACAAAAGTAGCGGTACTTTGGTGAGAAATTGTGTCCACGTGAACTTTTGTCAGTGCCATGAAGGTAACAACAATGCATTGCATTGCGCTGCAGCCAGTGCCCCTGAAGTTAGCTCTGATGATGGTTGCCTGGAGGGTGATGTTTGCTTTCATAAAGGGACAGAGATTTCTGAATGATGTCCTGCTCTCTTCCCTGCTGGCAGGAAAACGTGTGGGAATGAACAGTAAAGGCACGTGTCACCCTGAGGCCTTACCATAATTTTAGTAGGAGTGAAAATGCTTCAGACACTTTGAGGTGATAACCGTGCCTGCAGTTCTGAGTGGCCACCTTGCAGAAGGTGCAGTGCACTGACCTGAGTAGGTCTTTCCTTGGGACAGGCGAGGAGTGCTTGATGCATCCATTTCATCTGCCTCCCTGCTCCCCAGTCAGCGGTTATATCCTCCTGTTTGACGTTTGAAAGATGATTGGCACGCTATAGCTGGATAACAGATATACTCTAACTAGTCATTTTCTTTAGGTTAGATGACGAAGGTGCAGAGCAGGAGGGGGGCAGACAGCTAGCAGGTGATCAAAAAGGTAACAATTGGATATGGGAGGAATAAAGTCAGGATTACCTCAAAGAAACAAAACCCTTAGGAGTGTGAAAATAGCAGAACAGAACAATGCAGGAGATCACGTTCTCTTTAATGGAAAGAAGAGTAAGAGATTTATCCACTTCTGCTAAAAGGACTGACACTGGTGTAGACTTCCACGCTGGAATAATGAAGCCTTTTGACATTGTTAGGGTTTTAATGGACAAAATACGAAATCAATCTTATTGAAATAGATATCATTACAAATGTGCAACACCTTGGGGTTTTTTACCACCGGGATCCTTATATGGTTTGCTGTCTCCTGGACTTGCGTGCCAGGCATTGGCCCTGGAGCAAGGTGGCAGTGAGGTCAGTTTGTTCCTTCAGGGTTTCTGTACAGTGAATTGGTTTGAGGTGTCTGGTGGAAGCCCGTGGCTGACACCTTCTGGTGTCACTAAGAACACAGACCAACCTGACTTAATTAGCATCAAATTGTTCAGTGAGTTTGCAGCTTTTTGCCTGCCTAGGCCCCAACATTTCCAGGCTGCCATTTGCTTGCCTCAGCGTTACAGGAATGATAGGAAAAGGGATTTGCTGTCCTGCAGCGAGGTCCCTGTAGGGCAGCTTTCCAAGGCACCACTCGCGTCACTTCTGCTGCATCCTGATGGGACTTCCTGTGTCCTCTTCCTCTTTCCAGTTTTGATAATCAGCTTTCATAAATACTTCAAATATCTTTGGATTTTGCTTAACAGCTTATATCTGTATTCTGTTACTGTCCACATTTTAAAGAAATGACTACATATGCTGCTGGAATAACAGTTGCCAGTCTTTAGTTTGCAGACTCCTCAATATTTTCTGGTGATGATGTTGACCCCATGAGTATCAAAAACCTACTAACAGTGAGCTTGCTTGTCTTAGTTACTTCTAATGACTCTTTCCAAGCAGCCACACAGGTCTACAAACTACATATTAACATAAGCAAGGTAGCGTATTCAGCTGCGCCACCCTTTTGGTATATGTAGCAGAGTTGTGGAAGAATGAAGAGTTACCCTCCAACTGTAAAAATCAAAGCAGTAATTTATTTGCCAGAAGCATTTTTCACAAATTCTTCTGTCCTAAATACCATGCAGTACACCTGGAACAACCACCTGTGAAAAGACGAAAGATGGAGTTTTCTGTAACATTGGAACAGTATGGAAAGTCTGCTGTGGCTGTAAACAATATGTCTAAGATCTGTAAAAGATCACTTAGGCTTTAACGCACTTCCCAAAAGAACAAGCAGTCTTTTTAACATCATACTGTAGTGTTTGCTCTCCCATTCAACTTGTAGCTTTGACCGTAAAGGACTGCTTCTATATTGAAAATATCTATTTATGTGGCACATACTCAGGTTAGTCACAAGCCCTTCTGGAAATAAAATATGATTTTACTTCCAGTAGCTGCAGCTGAGTCATGTTAAAAGAGCACTCATCTTGCAGAGTTACTGCAGAGGGAGAGCTGTTACACATTTGGGAGGGGAAAGCAGGAGTCACCTGTATCCTGACAGTGAGGCGTACGAGAACCTGGATGGATTGGTGTAGGAGCAGCATTTCAGGACAACAGTAATTCTCTTTCTTAAAGCTGATGCTGCAAACACCTGGAGCTACAGATCTGGGCTTCTGTGTGCTGCATGTAGGTGTGACTGATGCAGCTCCAGCCCTTGTGACGGCCAACGCTGTTCTCCCCCAGCAGGAAAGCACAACCCCATGATGATGCTTTGTACGGGGACAGGGTTGCATTGTTTCGTAGAATCATAGAACAGTTTGGGTTGGAAGGGCCCTTAAAGATCACCCCATTTCACCCCCCTGCCCTGGGCAGGGACCCCTTCCACCAGCCCAGGTCGCTCTCAGCCCCGTCCAGCCTGGCCTTGGGCACTGCCAGGGATGGGGCAGCCACAGCTCCTCTGGGCAGCCTGGGCCAGGGCCTCACCGCCCTCATGGTGCACAATTTCTTCCTTACGTCTGATCTAAATCTACTCTCTTTCAGTTTAAAGCCGTTCCCCCTTGTCCTGTTGCTACCTGCCCTGCAGGCACATGCACAGATCTAGCCCTGCAGACATGTGCATGTCTCCAGCTCCTCTTGTTTATTCTTTACATCTTGCAACACAATAACATAACTGCCAGTATGGGTTGTGTAATGGCTTAATTGCAGATAGAGATAGGGCAGAAGTAAGCTGAGGATTGTTTCACAAGCTAGTAAATTAATCTTCAGTCACTTAATTGCTCTGAAAGACCACGCTGTACCAGGCACTGCTTTTCCCTGGCTGGTAGCAGTAACCTTTGTCCAGCACGAGAGCGGTGTTAGGCTCCAAGTCTTGTTTCTGGGCAAAGACGACACACATTATACATAAGGAGCACCAAGAATTTAATATTAGTATAATTGAAATCTTAAGGGTCTTATTAGTCCAGATGTAATTGTTACAGAAAAATAAAAACAAAAAAAAGATGGTGTTAAAATCGTTACATGTGCCCTTCTTAGTTGATAGCTCCTTTTTTTTTTGGCTTATGCTCACCCGTCCGCTGCTCCTCTGCGTCCTGCAGTGGGTGATTCCGTTCTGGCAGGGCGGAGGTGCGTGGCTCTTATGGAGGCTGTCGACATCTGGAGTCCTGCACTGGGAGGAATTCAGTGTTTGGGTTGATGACCCTAGGATGTACTTGGGGTATTTTATGTGTTTGCAAGCACACGTTTAGACCTTTCTCTTTCTTTATTGGTCCGCAGCTCCATGTGCATCCAAATTCGCTATGTACGGTGCATTTTCTGTATATCACATACTGCTTCTTTGTTCCTCCCCCCAACAGCTTTTCTGCAGCTCCACATCTACGTTTCTTTAACTGGCCACTGGAGAGTTGTTTATAGCTGTGAGGTTTCCAGTGCCAGGTCTGTGCCCCAGCTCTTACTAACCCGCGCCTGCACTCCTCTGTCTCACATCCTGCGGCCCCTCCTGCTGCGATACAGGCCTGTATTTCATTACGCTACACCAGTACTACGGAGCTGTAAGCATCTCGTTCCACAGAGAAAGCCCGTTTGTAACTGCTGCCTGTATAAAACTATGGTTGTACCTCACAGTGGTAAGCACAAGCGAAGCAGATCAGCTGTAGACACCTGGTCAGTTGGGGGAATCGCTCTCACAGCTAAACCCAATGAAACAAAGCTGCAAGCAGGTCAAAAAAAGCTCTGACAGAGCAAGCCTCAGTCCTGCGGCGTTGCAAGCTCAACACGACGCCGGCAGCGTGTTCCTGGCGATGGCAGTCCTGCGTTACAGGGCTCCACAGTGACTGTGCGAGCTTTAAAACACGCTTATTTTTTTGTTTAACTTATCTCAATACTGTTTATGTTAAGAATGAAAATAAAGATTAGTAAGACCTTATATAATATTTACTATTGCTGCAATGTGTAATTTAATCCAGTTCCAGACAATGTATTATTCCTTGGTCTGTTACCTAATTTAAGCTTCATCTCAGAGGAACCAAAAATTCTAGAAATCTGTTAATACGTTTAGTATATGTATGAATGTATGAGTGTAATCTATGATTGTTATCTTTAATTTTGAAAAGTGGCAGCTATTTCTAGTTTTTGTAATTTTATTTTTTCTCTTCCAGAATTCAGTTCCATAGAGGAGAACAGTAGATCATCTGAGAGTTTTAAAGATTCCTTTCAAACCTATTTTTTGTGACTATTCTGCTGAGCGTGCTTTTAACTTGGAAGTTTTCCTATCCAACTGTTTTTCTTTTCTCTCATTTTCAACTTGCACTATTCTCCTCTGTCTGATTTTGGAAAGATTTTTTTTTTTTTTTCAGCTGAGAATTGTAGGCATGATTCTTCTGCACAGCTCTTTTTCCAGAGGCCCACAGACACTCTTGGGTCAAGGGAGACTTTCCTTCCCACAGTGCTCTGGAAGCCTGCGTCCACAGGTATTAGAGAGGCTCCTTGCTCCTGACAGGTCAGGGCACAAAAATAAGACGTGCCCTCTATAAAGGATGTTTATACATCCGGAAATTTACTGGCACTGTAATTACAGATTTTGAAAAATATGTATATTTTATTGTAGATTGGGGGCGAGTTTTGAGTCAGAATGGGTCCTTGTGACTGACAGTCAGTACGTGAAACACTTTAACTTTCCATAATAAGCTTGCTAATATTTTCTTGAGCAGGTGTGCAATTTGGACATTTGAGAGTTATGTCCTTACTCTGAACACCTGATTTGATCTCAAGTTACTGGTTTTTACTCTGCAGGTAAGAGTTGTTTCGCTGGTAGGAGCTGAAATGACAGCAAGGTTCAAGAATGCAGTATTGCAGATTGAAATCCCTTTGCAAGTCTGTAGGTTAGATTCAGTGTGGTTGGTGCACACCCTTTTCTGCCCAAGCTGCTTTGTCGCGCAGAGTAACAGGGTTTGTAGTTGTACTGTTTGTGATACAACTGCCTGACACTTCCCAAAGCTTTCTGCTGCAGTATTAGTGAGTAATGGTAAATGCTGTAGAATGGGAAGAGTTGTTCATTACGGTGAAGGGAGCATCAGTAGGTATCAGCAGGTGCAGAATTAAGGGGATATTTTCTGATGCCACAACATGAAATAGTCCAAGACAATAGAAAATATAATGTAGGTGAGTAATCCAGACTGACTGGAAAGTAGATAGGACAACTTAATAGGCTTTGTGCATCTTCAAGTGCCCTGCAATAGGATACTGCATTTTTTAGCTGAGAGCATGTGCTGTTTGTGGTTGCCTCTTTCTCTACAAAGAGCTGGTTATTTGGTTGCTCAGTTACAAAGCTGAAAATTCAAACTTCTGTAGGCAGTGCTGTTAAAACTCAGCCATACATCTTTTGCTGACGTGATTCAGAGTGATGATAAAGCAAGGTATGGAGACACGTGTGTGCTGTAACTCCAGTGCAGAGCTATTGGAGCTGTGTAACCAATATTTTTAGCAGGTTCGTATCTTGCAGATAACAATACCATCCTAAGAATACCATCCCCAAATCTCCCTTAGGACGGGAGTAAATTTCAATAAAATGGTGATGTGAGCAATTAGGAAATGCACTGAACCAACTTTCTCTGATAACGTCACCAAAGTTAAAGATAATGCTTTGTTTGCTTGTTGTTCACTGTAGCAACACTGTGTATGATAGCTACGGTGCTAATATCAAATTCCATGGCAACTCAAAAACATTTAAGTAATTTCTCATTGTAGGATTGATTGTGATACGTATGTGTCTTATTTACAATTGTTTTTGCAAAGTTGTCATGAGTGCTTTCTGAAGCTTCCTGAAACTGCTATTCTGTGGTAATTCTAACCATTATTTAGTTGGAAATTGCTGTTAAAACAATAAAACTTTGACATTTCCCATGCAGTAGCCCTTACACCTCCGTTTGGTATTTCTCAAATGAAGAAGTGGGTGGCAGAGAGGAGAGGTCTCAGTGGTATCACAGCACTTCTGCCAGGGCGCTCATAGCCAGTAGGGCTTGTGGCTTTGCTCTTTGTGTCTGTCTGCCTTGTGCCGTTTGCAGCCAGAGATCTTGAATAAAAGAATTAACGTAGTCTCCTGGTCGCGCAGTGTGCAGGAAGGACGCAGATTTTACTGGGATATGCTCAAATATTTCACAAAGGTAGGAAAGCTTTGACTGTACTGATGAGAAGTGGAGAGCTGCGATACTCAGGTGGAAGCTGGTGCTAGCCAGGAACAGCAATATGGTCCTTAGTAAAACTTTTTCTTTTAACTTAAAGTAATTTTTACTTCCAGTTTTAAAAAAAAATGTATATAAGCAGTGCTATGTACATGTTGCACTTTCTGCCAGCATTGAACGTATGCAGGAGAGACGAGCCTTACCCAAAGTAAGGCAGCCTAAAATAAAGCAGGCGAGGAAGCCCGAATTAGCGGGTTTTGGTACGCTGAGTGAAGCAAAGGCGTGCTCACGGCAGCAGCCGCCCCTGTTGGCCTGAAAGCCAAGATGCTGGGGTAAGGGAAATAGGTTTCTGTTTTCCGCTCAGTCATTAACTTTATCTGTGAACTTGGTTGTTTCTGTGTTGCTGGTTGAGATTTTTCTTAGGTGGGGATGACATCGTTTGTATTTGAGAGTGCTTTGGTGATCCGTAAACGAGAAGGGCTTTAACGGGCAGAGGTGCTTGAGGTGGTTTGGTGGAGATGCAGGTGCAGTGGTCGCTGGCCGCGCCTCGGGGCCTCTTCCCCGTTGTGCGGGGTGGGTGTCCTCCATCCCTTACCGCTCGCACGACGCTGGCAGCATGAAAGCCGCGCCAGACCCAGCCAGAGCTGTTTGGAAGGCGCCCGCGGATTCCCTGCAGAGCGTTCTCACGGCAGCACTGCAGGCAAGGAGGGAGCTGTGGCTGCTCTGAAGATGGGCACGCAGACAGCTCGCTTGGTCCCTCCTGAAGCTGGAGTGGTGGGAGCCTTCGGAGATGCGACTCATCCTCCGTGCGGTGGTTGGGAGAGGGAGTTGTCTTAACATAACCACTAAATCCAATGTTTTCTGGAAAATACAAGTGATATGAAAGTAGTTTATTTTAAGTAACCCGGAAGAAAAATGTTTAAACATCTTTCTTGAATCTAATTTTGTTTTCCTAAAGCGACTTAAACCCTGTTGTATGGAGAAAACTGTAGGCTGATAGTAACAAATTTAGAAAGTATGCGTATTTTAAAAAACATTTTATTTTGGAATATATACAAAATAAAGGGTTGATCCTGAGAATGTGCATGCTTAAATATATGAAATTTTTATCCTCCAAACTTTCTACAGTAAGAAAATTTCTCTAATATTGGTCACTCCAATATTAGAGTCCTTCCATAAGAGGTTATCAGTAAGATATCTACCCGTTCATTTAAATTTAAAAAGTTTTGATTTCTTTCATATATGTATTTCTGCTGATCTTATATAATGCTAAAAATAATTTTTAAAAGCCCTGCTAAAACCCATGAATTTGATGCATATGTAAAAAGCTGTAGAATAACTCAACGAGTGGGATATTAAAACCAACTCAGTTCTTACTGAGCATTTTAAAAAGAAAAGTGGTTACAAGATATTTTGTAATAAAAATTAATTAATTCTAATTGTGTTTTGTGTTCTCCTGAAAGGATATCAGGCAGAGGCACTAGTTCATTAGGTCAAGTTCATCTTAAATTTGAAAATAAATTTGCTGGCTTTTACTAAAATCTGAATTTAACTTGTCCTGAATGTGGTAACAAATGTTTTTTCTGGTTTGGAGAACAGACTTGGGGTTTGGGAGGGGAACTGTGTAGAAATAAGAACTGCAGACAGTAAGCTGCTGTTTTCATGGAAAGCATCAGTGGATTTCCAACACTGCTGAATTACTTTTTCAGACTTATCTCCAAGATCATAGTAATGTCCCCTCTGAAAGGGTTTGGACATACAGAGGGCAGCGTCGGCTGCTGCTGGGGATGTGTGCCACTGGCCCCTCGCGGGCCACGGGCCGGGAGGGGCGAGCTGTGTGTGAAGTACGCCCGGCGCTGCAGGCCCCATCTCTTGGGTGCGGGTGTTTAACGCTGGGCGTGTGAGGACTGACGGGTTGTTCTGCTGAGCATCCTCAGCGGGAGGAAGAGACGTCGCTCTCTGGAGAAGCAGTACAGCCAAGAGGAGTGCAGAGGAAGGACAGGCGGCAGCTTCAGTTGTGGGCAACTCTTCCTGCCCAGGGACTGTGAGTGCCTTGCTTTCGTTTGGCTTAGGTTGCAGTGAATTATCCCGGGAAAGCCAGTGGCAAAACTGCCGGTGACAGGGGCCTTGCTCCTGGCACTGCGTCGTACTCGATCAAACTGTTGAGTCGGGGAGATGCTGTTCCTTCCGGGAAACAGCGTTGTGGTTGATAAATGGTATGGGTGCCTGAGGAAGTTTGTTTAACTGATAAAAATTGTACCCAAAGCTTTTTTAAAGAAAAAATTCTGGCAGTGCACACAAAGACAGAGGTGTCTGTGTGCAGGAGACTGTTGGGCATTGTGTTGCCCCCGGGCAGCGACAGCGGCACAGCGCTCTGCTGCGCAAGGCTGATTGGCACGGGGCCTCGTCAGAGCCCTGGAAGGATCTGAACCTGCCAGCTCCACGTACAGAGGCCGCGTTTGATCACTTGTGTATATCAGCCTTTGGTCACTTCAGTGCGCTTTCTCAGTCCCACTGAAATCTTTCTGGTGTTGTAACCTTTAAAAACCTCAAATCGCTAAAAATGGTTGCTAGATGAATGCTCCTTGTAATTACAAGTCCTGTGTTTGCTGCAGACAGTCAGAAACGTTCATGCTGACCTGGCCAAGGTTTTTTTTGTTGTGTTGTGTTGTTTTGTTTTGTTTTTTACATTCTCCTTACCCCGGTTCCACTTGCAGTGTTTCTATCACAAGAGGAGCAAATGGAGGTTCTGGCCTGGCTGTGGGGTGCTGCTCTGAAGAGAACAGCAGGGCGTTTCACTGCAGAGTGGCTACGCTTTGCAGCGTGTGGGTCGATTCACACAAAAGCAACGTGGCTGTGAAGTGTTAGCTGTCAGCAGTTTCTCTTGCAATCCCGTTTTCTGTGGAATGTGCCATTCGTTTGGCTACAGGCCTTCCCGGGTGGGGGCAAGAACTGCAGACTGCAGTGGGGTCAGTTCCGAACCGGCAGCGCCCAGAGGAGCCGGCTCCCTCTAAGGCAGTGCTGCAGGCTCGGTCCCTGCCTTCCTGCTGCTGGGGCTGACTGCACAGCACGTGCTTTCACGCTTCTTTTGGCTAGACTTGTTGGCAAAGCTCTTCATAAGCCCCTACGTTCTACTGCAAGCGTTTTGGACTTGTGTAAACTAGGAGAAGAGAGTACACCTTCTTGCAGAAACCTTAACTTTGTTTAATAAAGAAGTGCTGCTACTAAAAATCTACTGTTTCAGCAGTAAATTAAGCAGATGATTTTAACCCCCTTGCCTTCAATTTTATTAAAAAAAAAAAAAGAGTCAAGGAGAAAATTTTGATTTCTTCAGGAGGACAAGGCCTCTTGAAATTTTAAAACCATAAGGACAATACCTTGGGTGGAAATAGATTAAAACTGTCTAAGTCTCATGTGTGGGTGTTGTGTGGATAAATGACACTGGAATGACTGTTCACCTACATAAACATAAAGTATTTCCTAATTTTTTTTGCCACCCTTTCTTCCCTTTAATTTGTTCAACACTGTTTGTCATTTATAACCACATTTTATACTGATCTGGATGTAGGAAGCTTTCTGTTACTTTCCTACTTTTACTTTTGCTAAATATTCAGATGTAATCGATTGTCTATATATTACACATTTATGTATACTTACACATCTGTATACAATTTAATGGTGTTGTCTCTAGGAATTCTGTTGCAGTAAGCTGTTTAGAATATCTCTTTGAAAGTTTAGGATGTCCAAATGTTTCACATTACTACTTCAGTCAATGGCTTTAGAAGTGCTGTATATTATAGGCAGCTTTGGAAGTGTTAGCACGATGAGAGATTATGTTGAATGGCTAAAGTGTTTCATGTTCCTGAACAGAGAGAGAAGAGTTTGCCAATTAATGTAATACACAGGAATGAATTGCTGTAGGAAGGTAGGTAATACTAGGGAAAAAAAAGAGTTATGATAGCCCAGTGAAAGTGCAGGAAGGAAAAAAGCTGCATGTGTCTCTGCGTAAGAGTAGGAGCCATTCATTATGCAGATCATAAAAATCAGTTTGGAAATGCTGAGTGTGAGGGCTCGGCTGCAGAGGCAAAGGAGAATGTTGCTATCATCAGTTTTGCTAATCTACCAGTTCCATCTCAGTCTGATCTGGATTATATTTCAGCCAGCTGGCTCCTTTCCCTTATCTATATCTGTCTCGCCCAGCCTGTGAGCCACGCGGCCTGATGGGGACAGGAGATCTGGGTGTCCGTGAAGGAACTGAGGCACTATGGCCAAAGCGTCGGACAGAGGAGGAACCAGGTAGTCCTTGGGACTGTTGGCACCGAGCCCTGAGCGCGGAAGGGTGATTACCCTGAGCTGCCCATCTCTGGTGTCAGACAGCGTGGAAACGGGGAAGTTTAGATGCAGTGGATAAGATGGTGGTGTGGACCAGCGTTCCCTGGCTGCCCTTGCTCCAGTGTTTTGTGCTGACATGGGCGTGGAGGGAGTTTGTCTCCCACGCTGCATTACTGGCTGTTCAGCTGCACTTCCTTCACAAGCCATCTGACTGGTCCTTGGATTCCCAAATGAAATACAGAAATACTAGGTGCATCTTTGAACACGGAAAAAAGACCAGGAGATGATGGAGTGTTCTTCGGAGCAGCTGTTTTCAGCCCCAGGAGGATGTTGTTGCAGGAATGCGGACGAGCCTGGGGGGTCTCAACAGCAGTAAGTGTGCGGCGGGGAGACTGTTCAAGGTGGTACAGTTTTCCTGCAGTAGGAATTGAGTGGTGTGCACAAGGCTTCTGAATATAGTCAAACTGCAGAACAAGGCGTACCGACCCAGTTCAGAGAGGAGAATGATGCAGCTGCTAGATGCAGAATCCCTTGCGCAACTGGTATGTGCTGTGCCAGCACGAGGAGGTTTTTCTAGTGTCTCAGCCCCACCCGTTTCCTCTGCTGTTGGCACTACGTGTTCGTTATAAAATTGAGGCTCCAAGAAAAGTGAGCATTTTGAAGAGGAGTCCAAGTTCTGGCAGGGAATGCTTCCTCTGTACAGAACATGTTTCTGCATTTTGAAACCTCTGAGTTGCTACTGATAGGGGAGAATGCTACCAAATAATGTTCTTGTGTCACAGCTGGGGTTTTCAGTGCTGAAGTAAGCATATATAGATGTTACTTTTCGATGACAGCTAAAAAAATAAACACCTCTCTTTGATCTTTTTGTAACTTTCTCGTCAGGTTCTATTTAGAGAACTGCACTGCCCCTTCTCATGACCCTTCATGGCCCATCCACAAATGTCTCCTCTGTCTCTAGCCTCCAAGACATTTGATGATTTTGAAAATAGGCTAAAACCATTTTTCCTTAACAAGGCAAATATTCTGGCTTAAGTCGCCTTCATTTTTCCACAAGACTGTGCAACCATGCACGGCAGTGAAGTGTACTTTCCCGGTACCTAACGTAGAGAGTAATTTTGTATGGAGTCAGTGCACAACCAACTTCTAACAGCTGGGTGTGCGCCATAGCCGTAGCATGCCATGGGATCCGGGTCCCTTGAGCTGTCAAAGCTGGAGCATGCCATGGGATCCTCTTGGCCATTGTGCCAGGGCTTCCTCCCCATTGACACTACGGTCTGAGGAGAGTGCTGGATAATCCAGCCTTGCCCTGACGTGGAGTCAAAACTCAGCTGGGACATACTCTGGCCCCCAGAGTTGCGAGCTGTTCCCGATTCCAGTAGTTTTGCTCACAGACGGAGTTATTCAGGAAACAGTTTCCCATGTAGGTAAGTCCACGTACTGAAGGGATCAATGCTATAGCCATTTAAATGTAATGCAAAAAGGAGCCCTCCTTTTTGGATTTATGTTGCAATTCTGTGTCTGTGTTTGAGTTGTAGTGTAAAAATTGTACATGATGTAGACGTTCTGAGAATGAATGCTGAGGATGTAGACAAATGTTACTCAAGTTGAAGCCCCAGTCATGGAATAGTGGATGGATAAATTAGCAGAAAGGAAACAGAAGCATGTAGCTTTGGAGATGTTCAGCACCCAGCCAGACATTTCCTGACTTTAGCAGCTGTTCTGAAGAGGCTGGAACCTACTTTGCAGTGTAGCGTATGTCTTCAGTCTTGAGTTTGATACACAGTTAAGGTCAGGTCTTGCCCGTTTGCCTTCTCTCTCAGCCCAGACAGGTACTGAGAGTTAAGTACGTGGCACTGCTTGGGATGTTGTGTTCTGCTTTCGCTCAGATGAGCAATCTCCCTGTCTTCTTGTGAGCATGCAGGTCAAGTCACTTGTCTGGTGGTAGTCATCCAGTGCCTTTCTGTAGTTTCCCGCTGTATGCCCAGAAAACTTCCAGCACTTTCCTGTGAAAGAATACTACAGCAGATCTGTTCACTGCTGGGTACGTGCTGAGACAGCTGCCGTCAGGTCCGAGCTGTATCAGCACGTGTGATGCCCTAGTCAAACGCGCGTGTGTTTGCATCCCAGGTGCTCAGCCTCTAGTTAGACGAAGTCATGCAGACTGAGTCTACAACAGTGATGCAGTCGTAATTTTTTTTTTTCTTGCAGTATCAAATCCTTTAAAATTTCCTGTTGCTTTAAAGCTTCAGGATGTGCCCAGCATGTGAAAGGAAACTGTCTGATGCATTGATTTTATTTGCCTTTTTAAGGCTAAAAATATCCACATGTTCGTTAAAGTAACTTTCTTGTGGCTGATTGTGAAAACATACTGGTTTTCATTGGTCTGCAAAAGACGGGTTATAGATGTAGTCAAGACAGAGAAATACTGCAGTTACAAGTTAGCAGTACATGCATGGAGCATTCAGATGGTGGTTCTGGCGGTGGTGCAGAATGCGCTTTGCGGGTTAAGTAGTAATAGTCAGTTGTGAGTACTTCTGCCATCCCAAGCAGATGTTCGGATCTAATTCCACGTTCTTTGAGTTGCATGACAGCCTATTTGAGGTTTAAGTTTTACTAGTAAATTAGGCTGTGTAGTTGGCACTGAATAACTGCTGCAGTTGTAGATGATTGGAGCAAACAAGCTGAATGCTGTTTGAACAGTAAGCTTTTGTTTAATTAGACTTGGAATATGAAATCATTCGTGGCGGGTGGTTAGCTTAATCTGCCATCCGACAACATCATCCGCTCTGGTGACATGTCTTCTTTAGATGTCCTACGTCAAATAACTTATATACGGGGAGGACTAATTTATGTGACACAGAAAAAATAATGTAGAAGCAATCAAGTAGAGGAAAAGTTTTGATATTTGTGTGAATGAATTCCTGTATTTTCTGTAGTGAAAAATATTTGTCAACGTATTATGGGCAAAGCATGTCTATAACTTTGTCTCCAACATGAAACAAACTTCTGACTAGCATTTCAAATTCACTGAGGTGTAGTTTCTTTTTCATGTTGAAAATTTGCTTTTGAAATACTGGAATTGAAGTCTTTATCCACCATGTTAAAATGTTAATCTAGTACTAAAATTCCACAGTGTCTAGGCTAACGTGAGTACGGGGCAAAAAGAAAGGCGCGAGGTTTTTTGCATCCTCTACAAAAGTCTGGCCTCTATCAGTAGTGTTTTCATTCAGACAATGCATTTTTTAGGCTTTTTGTCATTAAGGACTGTGAAACAATACAAAACCAGGAGACTGGAACCAAAGGAAGCATGCATTGTTCCTCTCCTCTCTGAACAGAAGACATTGCAGCACACTGCAGCAGCAGACTAGCAGTACTGAAAATAAAGCGCACATGCTTTGCCTTTGAGCAGAGGAAGGGCTGTACCAGCTGCTGAGATACGATCTGCGATCGTGCTCAGTGTCCCTTTGTACTAGAAGGCACCAGCAGTGTGAATGAGAACAACTAGCTGTTGGAAGGGTGATTGTGCTGCTTAGAAATGTCATTTTTTTTCCTGTGATGTCCAAGACATCCATGTTCACCATTTAACAACGCCAGCATAATTTTTTACGCCTCATTGTTTGCCACGTCAGACAGAACTCAGCTGACTGCATTCACCAGACGTGAATCACCTTAGCCGTGAAACTCAAAGTCGCTATTGATTGTACCGAGGCGTAAAGATAAACGGGGACTGAGAGCCATGGAGATCACCTGCTTGCAGAACAAGTACACCTGCAAGTCAGTCACTGAGTTCTGTTAGTATTCACAGAAATCTAAGAGCAAGAGAAGTGCTTAGGAGTTGTGCTGAGTATTTATAAAGCCTGTCTGCCAACTTGAGCCTTTTGGATGGCGCGTGATCATTTCTACAAACGTTTTGTATCTTCTCACACGGCGACTGAATGGAAGACTAACCTTGGTTGTGTGCATTACAGCAGGATACACCCTTCTCCACCCAGGAGGCTGAAAAATGTATTCTGGGAGGCAAATGTTACAGAAGGGTACTCTGCGATAGGATCTAGTGGTCTAAACTCCAAACCCTCTCCTAGTACACTACTTCAACACACACACCAAGCTGGGACACTCAGTAGGTCTTTGCTTAAGTCATATGTGTACCATCTCAGGTAGTCTCTGATGACCTCTTACCTTTTCTGTCCCTTGCTGCACGGTTGCGTTGTCTGTCGTATTTAAGTGGTAGTCTGCTCATGTCTGTGAATGCCTAGTTTACCTGTTTGCAGAGTCTGCAATGATTGCAGTCATTCCAACGGTGAACTACGTGGCCAGACCTTGTGAGGAAGAACCTTCCAGCACAGGCCATGGAGCTGAATTCAGGCCTTCCCCTGAATTTTCCCATTTTTCCATCCGTAAAATGGGGCTAGTAGCGGCATTTGAGAATTACGGATCTGAAAGTGACATTTTACTGGAATTCTCAAACAGTTAGCATTTGCAAAGTTTCATGGTTGCTAAATTCAGGATGATGCTTTGAAACCAGCCTCCCCACTTCTTTCAAACAGAATTGTGGAAAATCTCTATCAGTTTTCAGGTGTTCGACTCTCTGGATTGCACCTAAATCCAGATATAATGCGTGTGCAATGGCTTGTATATCATTTTTTAAATTTTGTGTAAGAGGAGGAATGGAAGATGCAGGATATGTCTTTAAAATTCTTAAATTTATGTATTTATCATATGTTAAAACAAGCAGGAAAGCAGTCCTGTTGGCTTCTGTTCTATAGAATTTTTTATCTTTTCAAAGTATCATTACTTTCTGTTCAAATGTATTTGGTGTTTTCACTTTAAGTATTGCCTTACTGCTTAGTTGTACCATGGTGGGAAAGCTCCTGCCACGAGTGCATTCCAGAAAGGTTCGTAGTGAGGCGAGAACTCTATGGGAGGATCATGCGGGGTATTTTGATACCCAGAGCAGGAGCATGCAGTAGTTTTAAGTTGGAGGAAGAGCAAGAAATGAGAGCAAAATTGCAGGCAGGAGGCAATTACAAAAGGGCTTGGAAATAAAATCCTAAGTCCAAAATGAAAATGCTGAGACTGGATGACGTGTGAAACTGAGTTATTTCCAGAGATTTTGAGCTCCTACTTGTGTTTGGGGTTTTTGGTTTCCCTCCTTTTATGAACAATCCTGGCAGATGTGTGAGCCAATTAATTGAGATCCAGACCTCTGTCTGAACGGCACAAATTGGAAACGCACGTGTCCTTGCTGCTGGTTTCTTGAAAGCCCTTAGAAGAGTGCTGCAGGTACTGCAGCCAGCTCTGGGAGTGCCGTAACCCTCTGTGCTGCAGGAAGACCGGCCCGTGTCCGTCGCTCACACGTACTGCAGGGCAGAAAGAGCAGTCGCAGCATTCAAAAGACAGCTGAAGAAACGAAAGCGTACCTGACTATTTCACTTTTTGTCTTGTAGTCTTTATTGCGTACTCCTGGGGGGAAGCGAGGAATATTTTCTTTGAGTACTTTCTGCTGACGGGGGGGGTGTTGCGCGCCCCTTCCCCCAGAAGAGTTCATCCTCACGGCGCAGCCCGGGGCGGCCGAGGGAGCCCGGCGCGGGGGGACGCTGTCCTTGTCCTCCCGCTCCCGCGCCGCCAGCTTCGGCGGGCCGCAGCCGCGGGGCGGAGGCCGGGGAGCGCCGCGTTTCTGTCAGAAGCCCCGGTGGGGAGCGCAGCCGGGGCCGGGCCCTGCTGCGGGAGCGGGCGGGGGGCTCTGCCCTCCAGCGCCGGGCCCTGGCCGCTCCTGCCCGCGGGACGCGGCCGGCCCCCAGCGCGCTCCGCCGGTCAGAGCAGGGCCCGCGGGGGACGGCAGTGCCGGGGGAGCCCTTCCGTCCCGAAGAGGGAAAGGCCGCGCTGGTGGAAAGCGCACCGAGGCCGCGCGAACCCTTCGCTGGGCTGCCGGCCAGGCGCGGGCCTCCTTCCCCCGGGTGCCGGCAGGGCCGCGCCCCGGCCGCCTCACCGGCCAGCTGCGGAGCCGGGGCCCTGCCCCCCGGGATCCTGCCCCCCGGGATCCTGCCCCCCGGGGCCCGCTCCGCCGCGGCCCAGCCCCGCCGACAGGGGCGGGCCTGCCTCGGGAGCGGCGGCCGGGGCGGACGCGCTGTCCCGGGGCCGCGCTGGGCCCGTCGCTGCCCGCAGCCGCCCGCGCCGGGCGTGGACAGCGTTCGACCGACGTCCCGCGGGGCCGGGCCTCGCCGGCTGCCGCTCCGGGGGCGGCGGGGCCGGGGCGGGGCAGGGCTGCCGGTGCCCGCCCCCCCGCAGCGGCGGGCGGGGAGCGCCTCCCCTCCCCTTCCCTCCCCGGGGCGCCCCGGACGAGGAGGAGCCCCCAGCGCCGGGGCGGGAGGGCCCCGGCCGCGCCTGCCGCCGCCCGAGGATGCGCTGCCTCCGCTGACTGCCGGCGGCTGCCGCCCCGCGCCCCCCATGCCCCGCCGCGCCCCGCGGGCCGAGGCAGACCATGGTCCAGCGCTTCAGCCTCCGCCGGCAGCTCTCCAAGGTGGGTCCCGCCCGCAGCCGCGCCGGTGGCCACCGGCGAAACCTCCGCTCGCCCGAGGTGGGCGAGTCCGTGCCGGGGAGGCAGCTCCCTCTTTTGTTCTCGCCTCTCGGAGACACAAAGGGGCTCAGCTGGCCGTCGGGTTTGGGGGTGCCGGGGGGCAGACTGCCTGTGAGCCGGGACGGGTTTTGTTCCTCTGACACCGCAGTTACCCAGGAGGTTTTTTGGGGGGCGGCTTAATCTCGGGACTGAAAGAAGGGGCTGCATGAGAAGGGGGAACGTAACTAACAGTTGTGCCGACACGCGGGTGCACGAGATAGTTGTGTGTGACGGTTCCTCAAAACGCGTGCGTTCCAGTGGCTAGAATGCTTTAGTAGTCGGGAGTGTGAACTGTCCCACGACACACCTGCCAAAGCGTGCCCTCCGCTCTTTGAAGTGCTCAGCACCGCTTGCTGTTCATACGCCGCTTAAGAACAAAGGAGGTGCTGTGAACAGGTTTTGCTCCTTAGTAATTGCAAGTGTTCTAATTTATTTCAAGAAGCTGCTTTAGAGGAGAGAATAGTTAATCCATGTGGCCTTGCAGTTTTGTCACGGAATCAATCCAATGCGTACAGTTTGTAAAACCTTTGGAAGAAATCAATCCGTGAATAAAAGCGAGGCGGCATAGTGCACTGCAGGTAAGAACACTTCTACACAGCTGCCAGCACAGCCCTCCTCTTGCATCTAACCGTTCCCATTGAGCAGGCTCGGCTCTGGACAGACGAGTTACAGTATTAATTGGACGCTTACATGGCAAGCTGAATTTTCCCTTTACGTTTAAGTTCTTCTCCCACCCCTCCGTGTGTGTTTGTGTATTTGTGAAGGTTTTGAAATGCGTTCAGCTAAATTTTAAAATACCATTATCAGCATTTAAAATAGGTCAGAATTCACATCCTGCAGGCTGTCTTAGGAAAAAGCTATGGCTTTGCAATAAGTTGGTATCTTTCTTATGTATTGCTGGGTTTTTTTGAGTGTCCCCTCATCTTAAAGAAACTGATGTGGCCATTTTTAGAGAGTGTGAGAAAGTGAAAATTGCATCTTTTAATGATTTACCTTGTTCCATGTCAAGAGCTGTGCCTGCAAGCAGTAGAAGTCTTCATAGGTGCTACAGACTTTAATAGTCCCCTCAAAAGAAACTTTATCTAGTTAGTAATGAATTTTGTATCTAAGCTGTTTATATGGGGCAGCCAAATTTGCTTTAAATTAACTCATTTAGATAACTCCATTTTCATTCTTTGTTATCACGGCGGGCAGGGTGACTTGGAAAAATGTTTACACTGATTTTTTACTATAGGAGAACAGTTTCCAGTTTGTTTTTCTAGCTCTCCATTTTTGAGTTGTCTGGCCCAATTGTGTCTTGCACTGAATTAGGTCTGGTTGTATCAAGCCTACTTTAAACAATTGTCTAGCCTTGACAGCTTTTTAACTTTGTTTTAATTGTAAAAGATGCATAACTTTTACAGTATGATGAACTGAAGGAAAAAATGAGAGCTTGGTCTGTGTTTACCAAAAATAGAAAATCATAGAATCATAGAATGGTTTGGGTGGGAAGGGACCTTTAAAGCCCACCCAGTCCAACCCCCCTGCCAGGAGCAGGGACATCTCCAAGCAGATCAGGTTGCTCAGAGCCCCGGCCAACCTGGCCTGGAATGTTTCCAGGGATGGGGCATCCACCACCTCTCTGGGCAACCTGGGCCAGGGTTCCACCACCCTCAGTGTAAAA
>JAAGAY010004652.1:0-20877 GCA_011801015.1 Ardeotis arabs
TTTTTTTTTTTTTTTTTTTTTTTTACAACAACCACACGAAATTTTTGACAAATACCAAATTTCTCTCCTTGTCCCAAAGCATTCTCCAGGTCTCACATGCCCAGCATGGTCTACGCAGATTTTTTCTTAAAAATAATATTTTCAGTGATGCTCAGACAACTACACATCAGAAAGGTCTTTGATTATGAAGCCTGGACAAAGGTCAGCCTGCGTACAGAAGGACTGCAAAGTTTGGTCTGGATTTATTTCCTAAATGAATAAAGACTTGCACTTACAGTTTCTTCCATAAGCACAGTACTCAAGAACCTGTTGAGTAATCCTCCTCATAGCCTCAGTACTGCTTTTATTCAAAATAAAGCTCACACCCTTGGAAAACCTTCAAATACAGTCATCTGTACAAGGCCAAATTCTCAAAAGGGTCAGCAGAAGGATCAGGAAGAATAAAATAAGGATTTTTAACATCTCGCTAATAAGTCAGAAATTTAGGTCATGATTCTGGAGGACTACTCTACAGATGGAGTTGTTCAACTCCTAAATTTGAGTGCTGGAAAGACCTGCAGCCACTCTGCCATGGGAAGAAATCATAGGCCTTATTCACAGCTTTGATTTCCAGAGAGGTACACATTCCTTGTCTAAAATATAACTGAAGCACAAATTGGGAAATGTAGCCCCTAAGTTTTTGAGACAGATGTGGACGGGTAACAAGGTGTTGGGGAAAAAAAAAAATAAAAAAGACAGTATTTAATAACAGGGTTTCACGAGCTACTTCCTCATACACAAGGTTTAGTTTTCAGAGAAGATGAATTGCTCTTTGCAGTTTCTTCAAGTCCATACACTCACAGTGACAGGATCCAACAGCTAACAAGCTGATATGTAAACAACAGTTTTTGTCTTCTTGCTTCCCCCTTTCTCTCCTCTATTTCCTTGATTTCCCAGGCAGTAATTGCAGTTCCCCCCTATCCCATATGTGTACCTGCTTCACATATGGCAAGGCAGGCCACCTGGATGCTGCTGCTGAAAGTTTAAAAACAAAGTTAAACCTGTTTTCCCCTTGGAAAGAAAAGTGTCCTTCCTTGACCCATCCACTCAACTATTTTAAATTTGGAAATACACCTTCCAGCATCTACCAACAGATCCAAGAGTTATGGAAGGATGGACAGACAGAGCAGTAAAAAGGCATTCTTCCCTTCTGAAAACTAGATTTTAAAAAAAAAAAAAAAAAAAGGTCCAACCAAAAAACCATTTATATCTCATGCGCTGCAATTACCAGAATATGTTTTGTAAAACTTTTTTCTACATTTCACGCACAATGCACAACTGCTGCAAGACCACATCTTATGTCTGTTTCCTTGTCAATGGACTGGTCCCTTTCCTCACCAGAATCCACCACATGTTGTTTCAACTGGCAGGTCTCATATTACTTCCTCCACTTCAACACAGTGGATACAATCACACTGACACAGGGCAGCAAAGCAGTGAGAAGTCAAACCATATTCTTTGCCATGGGGCAGTACTCTGCATGAATTCTGAGAATAAAACACTATAACCAACTGCTGGTAGGCAAGGATATATACAAAGATGTTTAGAGATACAAATGTCCCTCCTATACCATACAGTGTCAGTGAACTTTGGGAGAAAAGGAGCTTGTAAAAAAAAAAAAAAAAACCAAAATAAAATAGGCATTTCCTCAGTGATCCAAGCAAATACAACGGCAAACTGGCCACCACAAGATGAGACTCCAAACCAGAGGTTTACTAGTGAACTTGATGGTTAAGAAGAGGAACACAGATTCATCTATTTCCTTTCTAGATCCTTTCTCCTCATTAATCAGGCTAAAAGCCATTTATATAAATTTCAATATATGTTCCAACTGTGCCTAATTTCTCATTTAGAGCTTAAATCACAATAAACTTGATAACCTTATTCTTTCTATAGAAGGTTTCACTTCCACATATTACATTAGAACAGTCCTAATGCTAACAGTTTGCTTGCAAGTTTGCCTTAAGTTGGATGTGTAAAAGTGTAATACAGACCTCTTTCCTTATCTGAGCACTTTTGAAGGAAAGGCTGCAGATAATATCTGTGCTATCATGCAGTAGTAAGAAAGCTGGATTTATGGTGACCCAACTGTTGAAACAAAATTGCATAACGCTACTTCAGCTATGCTTAGTGTCTCAGTACTTCTGTGTTCACGTGCAGACTTAACTAACCCAGCTCCTGCATGCATCCATGTGAAAATTCAGAGGACAATCTATACAAGCAAGCACAATTCATTCCTTCTTGCTAATCAGCACTAGTATTCAAGCCCTGCTTTATTGTCCTCACAATATAATTCTCTCCCATTGACTCACCCAGCCATGCCCAACTGCACTTGATCTGAACAAAGTCCTATTCATTCTTTCATGCTTTTGCAGAAGAAGGTATGCTTGCATGCTTTAGAGACTATAGTCAGACTAACTCCACATTCACTTACTGCACAGATTAATCTACAGAATGGGAAAAAGCACTCCATCTTGTCAGAGCTGGACCTGAGACTCTGCACTACTGTCCTTACAGGAGCGTACTTTATTAACGTAAGTCTGTCGGCAACATGCAGGGTCCAGGGCAGCTTTTGAACATCAGACTTACATTAAGACTTAGGTTCCATGAAATCTCTGATGATAATTAAATCAATATTCTGCTCAAAGCAGGGGTAATAAGGGGTAAAAGCTAGACCAGGTTGGTAAGGGTTAAAGGGGTAAAAGCTAGACCAGGTTGTTCAGGGTCTTGCCCATACAAGTATTGAAAGTCTCTAAAAACAGAAGGTCCACTGTCTCTTTCTCACAGATATGCATGTTTATGCATATAAAATAACATGTAATGATGATGATTATATGTTTTGTATATTTATCATGTTTTGTGTATATATGTGTGTATATACATACAATACAGATTTCAGATCTTTACAAACAATTTCAACATACGTAACCAAGAAAACCTAAATTTACTTAAATAAAACTGGTAGACTACAGCAACAGCTTGAGATTAGACAGAAGATGCATAGACCAGAGAGGCAGAAGATCCATACACCAGAGGATGTGATTAAGCAGCCATTTGGATTCTATTCAGACATTATGACTCCCATGAAGATGGAAGACATGCAAGTGCTACACTGATGGACTGCTCCAGACTAAGCTCAATAATTTAGAAAAATTATTCCACAGGCAATACATGGTATCCACCATGTACTTTTCACTTGTATTTAAAGTCAGAACCTGTAAGGCAACAAATCTACTTTTGGCATTTTGACTAATTTAGACTTATCCAACATTTAGCCACACACAGATTGTTACTACCTTTTGAGGTTAAACAATACACCTCCTCCTTGTCTCCTACTGTTACTAGCTTTACCAGTCTGAAGACTTTAATTAGAATTGCTGGCTGACATAAAAACACAATGACAAAAGAAAGTGTAATTATAGGGACACATCTCACTACTACTACTACTACTATTATGTTTTGTTCCTCTAATACTTTTAGTAAGCTAATGCTTGTTCACAGATGCAAATTTAACTTTTACAATGCTCCAGAGTCTTTGTATGTCACAGCAATCTACAGATGTTGCAAGAGCATAAATTGCATTTACATCATGTCGCTTTCTCTTCTGTCTCCATGAAGTTGTCAGCTGCTGGAAACAGGTTAAAGTCATCACTACTCAACTGGCAGAGACATGTAAAAGTAATGGATTATTTCCCTCTGTCCAACAGCTGGCTTTATTGAGTATAGATCCTCATAGCAATCAACAGACAGAAAGATGAAGTGCTGAACTTATGCAGAAGTAATAAGAGGCAAACCAACTGCGAAACAGACAAGGCAAGCTTGTAATGGGCATGCCAGTGCTAGGACCTGGGAGGCTACTGCATGCAGCGATATCCTTCCAGGGGCATCCCTGCAGCCCACTTGACCTCTCATAGATAACGCACCAACCTGCTGAGCAGCAGTAGGACCACATGGATCCTCTTTCTGCACCAGAAAGCTAAGGGGAGGACAGAAAGAGATGCACCCTTCTGCAGGCTCAGAGAGGCCTAGCTGTGTAGCTCCAGCCTGTTACCTGTAAAGAGAAACACAGCCAGCGTCCTGCTGTTCTGCCCAGGGATCCACACATAGCTGGCCACTTCTGAAGTCAGGGTTTTTCAGTCTCATCTGCAAATTGTTTCAGTCTCATTGCAAACTGTTTGTGCCCCCTTCCATCTTCCCTTCAGCAATAGGAGCATGTTGACTCCTCTAGCAGAATAAAAGCTCTAAATCCAGAGCAATAGGAGCCCCTCTATGCAGGCTTTCCAGCTGCAAGAGAGCCACTCTATGGTACCCTACTACAGCTGGAGGACCAGTACAACTTGATTATATCAAGCCCGCAACAGCTGCCTGCTACCATAAGGCTTCTCTAGATCTCTCCGAGTCCCCCACAGCAACCTTCCCTGTGTCAGCTTCAGAACAAGAGGAAGGGGTAGGGTGAAAGGCAGGCATTTGTCTGCAGCCTTAGGGACTCTTGTTCTTCCTAAAACAGAATGCAACAAGCATCCTAGGCAGCTCTCAACCTTCCTATTATAATCTAGGAGCATGTGGCAGTTTTTAGTTTCTCCTAGGTTGCAGGCTTCTGATCCTTACAATGAGTAATTCATCTAATCCTTGCAGTAGAAAAATCACTCCTAGGATTTAGCAAACCATTCAGCTCACCTTCTTCATCGCTGCTGCAATCTTAGTAACTTTGCCTTTATCAGAGACATGTCTATTACCCACAGCAGAGCTTCTCAAAGGAATTTCAGGTTTTAAACTGCCTGCAGTGGCCTTTCATACTTCAACATCTCCTGCAGATCTCTGGCAGGCCAATCATGCCAATCACTACGGCTAACCAGCTTATTTCTTTAATGTAGACATGCCAGGGTATCAGAAGCAAGAGAAGAGAACTGGATATGTAGTCAAAGGAATGTCTGTCTAATGTGAAACAGAGAAATTAGTCACAGATCACTGAAGCCACAGCAAGCTGAACCAACTATTTCTCATTTACTGGCAGGATATTCTCCCAGTTTAATACTAACCAAGCATTTACTCCTTTCTACACCCAGCACAGGCAAAGTTACACAGAAGACATGAAATCTAACAAGCAAGAAATTTGGTATGCAATTTAACAAGTTAAAATGCTGGATTCTGCACCTGGGAGAGAGTAATACTGGGCACAAGCATAAATTAGGAGAGGAGAGGCTGGAGAGCAGGAATCCGGGGGTGCTGGTTGGCAGCAGGCTCAATATGAGTCACCAGTGTGCCCTGGCAGCCAAGAGGGCAAACCGCATCCTAGGGTGGATCAAATACAACATAACCAGCCAGTCAAAAGAGATTATTACCTTGCTGTATTTACCTTTGGGACAGCCTAATCTTGAGTATTCTGTGCAGTTCTAGGCTCTACCATTTAAAAAGGATGTTAAGGTACCTGAATTATGTTAAGGTACCTTTAAAGTTGCCAAGCCGCTGTGCATCATATCTGAAAAGTTGTGGCAGTATGGTGAGGTTCCCAATGACTGGAAAAGGGGTAGCATAACCCCCATTTTTAGAAAGGGAAACAAGGAAGACCTGGGGAACTACAGGACAGTCAGCCTCACCTCTGTGCCTGGCAAGATCATGGAATGCAAGGAGGGGATTGGTGACAGCCAAACTGCTTCACTAAGGGCAAATCATGCCTGATCAATTTGATGGCATTCTACGACAGAGTTGGAGCATCGGTGGACAAGGGACGAGCATCTGATGTCATCTACCTGGAGTTGCGCAAAGCATTTGACACTGTCCTGCATAGCATCCTTCTCTCTAAACTGGAGAGACATGGATTTGACAGATGGACCAGTCAGTGGATAAGGAATTGGCTGGAGGGCTGCACTCAGAGAGTGCTGGTCAACAGCTCAATGTCCAGGTGGAGACCGGTGACAAGTGGCGTTCCTCAGGGGTGGCTACTGGGACCATCCCTGTTTAATATCTTTGTTGGTGACATGCACAGTGGGATAGACTGCACCCTCAGCAAGTTCACCAACACCACCAAGCTCTGTGGTGTGCTTGATACATGGGAGGGGAGGGGTGCCATCCAGAGGGACCTTGACATGCTGAAGAGATGGGCCTGTGAGAACCTCATGAAGTTCCACAAGGCCAAGTGTAAGGTCCTGCACAGGGGTCAGGGCAGTCGGAGGCACAAATACAGGCTGGGTGGAGAATGGATTGAGAGCAGGCCAGAGGAGAAGGACTTGGGGGAGCTGGTGGACAAGAAGCTCAATGTGAGCCAGCAGTGTGTGCTCGCAGCCTATAAAGCCAACTGTATCCTGGGCTGCATCAAAAGAAGCACGGCCAGCAGGTCAAGGGAGGTGATTCTGCCCCTCTGCTCTGCCCTGGTGAGACCCCACCTGGAGTACTGGGTCCATCTCTGGAGTCCCCAACTTAAGAAGGTGGACCAGTTGGAGAGGGTCCAGAGGAGGGCCACGAAGATGGTAAGAGGGCTGGAGCACCTCTCCTATGAAGAAAGGCTGAGAGAGTCGGGGCTGTTCAGCCCAGAGAAGAGGAGGCTCCAAGGAGACCTTAGAGCAGTCTTCAAGTACCTCAAGGGGGCCTACAGGAAAGACAGAGAGAGACTCTTCAGCAGGGCCTGTTGTGATAGGACTAGGGGTAATGGTTTCAAAATAGAGAGAGGTAGATTTAGATTAGATATTAGGAAAAAATTTTTGACAACGAGAGTGGTAGAACACTGGCCCAGGTTGCCCAGAGAGGTGGTGGATGCCCCATCCCTGGAAACATTCAAGGCCAGGTTGGATGGGGCTCTGAGCAACCTGATCTAGTGGGGGATGTCCCTGCTTGTTGCAGGGGGTTTGGACTGGATGACCTTTGAAGGTCCCTTCCAACCCTAACCATTCTATGATTCGATGGTTCAGAGGTATTAGATACACAGGTTGCACGGAAAGGGGTGGAAACAGGTCCACCACTCTGCCCAGTTCCCTTACAGGCTTTTTCACTGCAGTATTAATAGCCTTGTTCAGAATAACACCATGTGGCGTTATTCACACCCTCGCAGCAAATAGTTCAATAAGCACATCTTAGCTCAGAAGGGGCAAGTCAATCTTCCGGCTTGAATCCAGTAACTGAAGTACCTTCTTTCAATGCTTTGGATCTACTTACTGCAAGGGTATACACATGACACACTCTTCCAGAAGACTACCACTACCTCACTCAATCTCTACGTGTCCAACTGCTTCATACTCCTTCCAGACAGCTCTTCTGTGCTTGGGCGTTTCTGGGTCCAAGACTCTGAAAATCTATATGGTTCCCAGTGCTGAGGCTGTTCCAAGCTGTGCAATACACTGCACAGCCTACCACATCACTTCAAAGAGCCTTAAAGTCACGTATACTCCACAAGCTTAGATAATAACTGAATATCTTCCCATCTGTAAGACTGTGGTAGTCCCTTAATCACAACACTGATATATGTAGAAAAAATGCATTTCGTGCTGCATTATAGCTGTATGAGCAATATGAGATACACAGAAAAAATGCAGTTTTCTGCCTTTATGTGTGGCCTTGCCCAAGCCATTTATGCAGGTTCACAAGACCAGTGACCACCAGTACCTTTCTCTTGAGACCTTTAACTCAAAGGCAGAGCTATATGCCAATGGGAATCACACACAGAGAGGAAGACTGTTTCAGGGTAGCACCAGTTGTAAAGAGTGGCAGTCTGACACTGGATTAAAGCAATGGATTAAAAATGGGAATAAGACACAGAGTTACATTTGTAGTTTAGGATATCTAGAAACTGTATACTTTGATATAAATAACCCAAACACTGCTTTCAAGTATTTTCTCACTGCACCTCAAAATACCAGCTATAAGATTCTGTTCAACACACCTGACTTGTTCCCACTTGCAAGATTAAATAAAACTTAGACCTTCCATATACAGAAAGAAGACAAACATCTCCTCAATATTTACTTAAAAGTTTTAATTATATATAGATATTAATAACACTCCAGGGAGCCTAAGCACTTTTATACAAGACCTTAGAAGTTCCGACAGCACTTCCATAGTCTATCGCAATGTACCAAAAAAGGTACTTGCTTCTTACATAATGAGGGGGGAAACTTTCATGGCAAACAGGTTTAGCCCCCATGCTTAGCTAGCAGTCAGATCTCTGCACCATACACTTCTGAGGTGGATCCTATGGAAACAAAGGGTGGGGTTTTTTTTCTTACACAAGTGTAGAATTAACATATAGACATTGTTTTCAGACCTTTGTAAATCAAGTTAGTGACTATGCTGCCCTGAACAGTTTCCTGCCTGACTGCTGCTGCCACACAACATTCACATGCTTTTGCACTGAATCAGCTCTTCCTGAGAGCGCAGAACTGAGCTATTTTCTACAGCATCAGATAGGTCCTGTCCTGTGGAAATGGATCTTGCAACCTGCAGTGTCTTCTGCATTCAATATCCAGAAATGCTGCACCGTTCTGCCTCCATTGCAAAATGCTGCTTTTTATGAAATAACAATCTTTTAAAAGGACAAGCACTCTACAATCCCAGCTTTTAAATCCTAGAAACTTCCTGCTACAGAGCATGATACTATTGCTCTTTGAATAATGTTCCAGGTTCTTCAGCTGCAAAGCCAGGCAGAAAAACATTTACCTTCAAAAAAGTGTAATAGGTGAGAAAGTATCCTTTCACACAGACACTTTCCCCATAACTATTACTACTTTCATGGATTTATACACATCACACAGTGCCAGATAGTCACTCAGGAAGACTTCATTCTTTAGATCCCCAGTTCACCAAGTTGTTTATTCAGTTGATGCGAGACTTGGCTTAACATTTATTCTTCCACAAATACAGTAGCTGGCAGGTTGTTACAGCATACAGCCACATCTTGTTCGGGCTTGCCTACACTCTTTCATCTGCCACAGAAAAGCTAAGCAGTTAACGTCTCCCAGGACAGCACTGAAGATGGAAACCAGTAATTTCTTATCCTCCATACTGGAGGAACTGAACTGCTTTTGCCATAAATCCTAACCTAATCTTCTCTCCCTTGTTTGAAGATAAGTGCCACTGTTAAAGCCCCCAAACTTTCCTGATTTTACTACCTAAATAAAAAAATCCACCCACCAATTTAAATTCAAAGACATCTGGCAATGGTGACCCTCTCTTGGGCATCTGTTATAAAAGTTAGCTACCTCACGATTAAAGATGCATGGCAATTTGGGTTTGTCTACTTCAGCTTTAGTCAGTACTTCTACCTCTACATATCAAAGCTTCCTGAAGCCCAGATACATTACATCTCTGTGGTTACTTTTACAGCTTATGCCTGGAATCTTGCAAAATACAATCATGCTTGCCATTGTTTTTAATCTCCATCTCCTTTACTCCCCAAATCAGCTAGTCTATCACTTTTTCCTGGGAATTTAAACTAACCAGTCTGCCATTATTCATGCTTTGCCATCTGTCCTTTATAAATCAAACAAGCACCTTCCTGGATCTCATTCGTCTTTCAATTTTAACACACAACTGAGCTCTTCAGCCAGCTCTTTACTGATGACCAGTCACAAAAGTTCTAAAATTGCTTACTGAATTTGTGAAGAACCATACTTCTGATTTCTCAGGTAACACATAAAGGAAAATAGCACTCTATCCTTGTATGTGAAAATAGAAAAAAAAAAAGGATGTGCTGGAATGGAACACAAGCATCTAGTGAACACAGTTGGATTGTTGAAACACTAACATTTCTATGATGACAGACCTATACGGCAGCCAGACCTTTTTTCATTCCTAAGCTACTTAGTAGTATCTGCTACTCACAGATAGTAGCATACTATTTTATATATATATATATATGACATTTCTATCAACTCTTCTGAATGTAAGGCCTCTAGTTTTTTTTTTATATATACCATCTTTACAGTCTCCTCTCCTATATCCTTCTTACATAAATTTATTTCCACTTGCCTTATTTGCCACTAAACTAGACACACTCTGTTAACTACATTCCTCACTTTTTCTCCTCAATGAATGACAGGTGTAGGAGGGAAGTAGTTCTCTGCCTGCCTACTACGACCACTGCTTACTAGGTTCACCTGTCAGGCTTTAAATTTCAGTGCTGTGAAATAAGAGAGATTTCATTTCTGTTATTGAGAGGAAATAACACAACTGAACAGAAGGCAAGCTATGTAGCCTCTCACAACCAAATTCTATTGTGGGTGTGGGCAGGTATGCTCATCTTTTGAGGTGCAGGGACGATTTTATTTCTCAGACATGTTAAGATTTCCTGCTTGTCACGTATAGTTCTCTCTCTCAAAACAAGAAAGAATTTGACTATGACTTGAGTGTTCCTTTTTTTTTTTAAAAAAAAAAAAAAAGTAGGCTGCTCATTCAAAACAAGCTTTAGAACCTGCAACAAGAGCTTGGGAGCAGCACACAGATTTATGGCCACACAAGATAGCAGGTTACCTAGCAACAGATGTAATTTCTGCTTTGAAAATTGCTTCAGGAGGGTCTAAAATTGAAAGACAATTTTAAAAAATAATCATACTACATTAAAAAAAAAAAAAGCATTTGTACTTGGAAGCATTTTCCAAGCAGTTATTTTCTGAAGTATGAAGCTGATGATAGTATTTACCTAAGAGTAGATATGTGGTATCAACACAGGCAATTGAATATACTGAGACTGTACATAGTGAGACTCTAATAATTCACTTCCACAAAATAAGTTGCTTCTGCTCAGGAACTACACCTAAAATGTAAAAATTAATCTTGTATCATCACCACTGCAAGCGGATTTTTTTTTAATTCTTCCTGGACAGGATATAATTTATCAAGTTGTCATGGAAACGTGTCACCACTCAATGCAATCATGTTACACATTTAAACATGTACATATAGATCATTTCAATTGATAACATTTAGCACATACTTAAGAAGTTGTAAATGTCAATTTACAAAATCAGGAAATACTAATTTCCAATATATGAAAAAAACTAAACAATACTCACAGGACCAACAGAGGTGAGGAGGATATGTGCTGTGCTTACAAAATAATTAAGGCTACTTCCCTCTGCAAAACTTCCCAACCGTAACCTGAGTTCCCGAGCCCAGCAATTTCTAGTGCTGTATCTACAGTATTTTGTTAATATTTGTAGAGAATGACCAATAAAAGATAGGAGAAGCTATCTGGTCATTTGCAGCTGACCCAGTAGCTACAGAGTTTGCTTCAGGTACCTGCCTGTTGGAAACACGGTTATCACTGAAGTTGCCATGCTGCTGTAAAACAGGACTTAGACCTACTTCACCTTTGACACTGACCTAGGAGGCAAAGAAGTTATTACTGAACACATGACAAACTGCCTCCTTAAAATCACATGGTATGACTTGGGATGGCATCAGATTTTTTTCTTTAATTTTATTTATTTTTTTACATATGACTGCTCCATACCACATGCAATGGGACTGAGGCTACAACTTTGGGTCATAAGCACAGGGCTTCTCAAGTGACTCTAGGGCTCTCCAAGCACCCCCTCAAACACAGACATCTTACTCTGCAGGAGCATGCCAACCTGAGAGCCTTAGTACCAGTCCTGAGCCAGGCAGTGCACTGTGCGCCAGAGTAAACCTGCCCCATCAGAAGGAAGGTAAGGTTGAAAGCCCACAGGACATGGCACCACCACTTCATGTGCCAGCCTTGCCTGCCCCAAGATATTAAAAAGGGCCAGGCTACCGCCACCCAGTGAAGCACAGGGGCCACTCCAGATGCATTCAGACAGGAGCAAGGCCCCCCACCAAAAACCCTTCCAGGGGCTGACATGGCCCCAGCCCTACTATCCAGCCAACAGAGAGGGTACAGGAGCACGACACTTACTTTATCTTTCACCACAGAGGGGGCAGAGGTTGCCAGCTGCTTGGAGCCCTTGCTAGGCTTTCTGGCCGCGCCGTCGCTGCCGCCGCTCTCCACCTTGATAAGGCAGTGCTTGGCGGAGATGTACTTCACGTCGGGCGGCGTGGCTGGACGGCGCTCGCTGTGGCTGCGAAAGAGCTGTGGAGAGTGGGGTGCGCATGCGGCGGCAGCCGCGGCGCGGCACGACGAAGAGGAGGAGGAAGAGAAGGAGAAAGCCTTGGGGGCAGCCTTGCCCGGGTCCTCGGGCGCGAAGTAGTCTGGACGGCACATGGCACGCAGCTTGCACAGGGACGAGCCGGGCCCGCTGTAGGGATCCTCGAAGTCGCGGTCTTTCTGTGCACGGTAGGCGCGGAGCAGGTCACTGGTGTCGTCGCGCAGGAGGCGGTGGGGAAAGCCAGGCGAGGTGTGCTGGTGGTGAAGGTGGAGGTGCGGCGGCCCGTCGGGGCGGGGCGCGCTGCCGGCACCGTTGCGCTTCTCTCGGTAGTCGGGCCGCGGAGGCTGCGGGGGACTCTTTGCCTTGTTATTGCCCACGCTGAAGTACTTATTCAGCCATTTGGCCATCGTCTCTCCCGGCCGCGGCCTCTCAGCACCGAGCGCTGCCTCCGGTACCCCGCGCGGCAGCCCCGCTCACCGCCACCGCCGCCCGCATGGAAGACCAGGGCACACGCCGCTCTTCAGCTGCTGACAACTGGAAGAGCCCGTTTAAGCTCCCGGCTTCCCGGCGGGGCGAAACCGCTCCCGGCCCGAGCCGGGCGCTCGCCGCGGCTCCGCGCCCTCCACCGCAGCTCCCGCGCTCTCGCGAGCGCAGCCCCTGCTCCTCCGCGCTGGCAGCACAGCCCGGCCTGACCTCAGCACGCACCAGATAGGCGGGGGACGCATCTGGATGCGGGCCCGGGAGCCAGGGCCCGCCCACCGCAGCGGCCGGGGGCGGGGAGAGCCGGGCGGGGCCGGGCCAGGTGCGGGGAGGCGGAGGGTGTGCTGCCTGCTCCGCCCTGGACGCCGAGTGGGAAGCAGGGGCGGGCCCATCATCCATCGGCGGGCCGGCGCCGAGGCTCATCGCTCTCTCGTCGTAAGCCCGGGGAGGGACAGAACGCGCATCGTCACCATCGATACAGATGACAAATTTGGTGGCCTTCTGTGACGGGGTTACAACATTTGTGGATAAGGGACAGCAAACTGACGTGATTTCGCTGGACTTGTGCAAAGCATTTGACTCTATCACACATGACATCCTTGTCTCTAAACTGGAGAGACATGGGTTTGACGGTTGGACCACTTGGTGGATAAAGAATTGGCTGGATGGCCGCACTCAAAGACTTGTGGTCAACAGCTTGATGTCCAAGTGGAGACCGGTGACAAGTGGCATTCCTCAGGGATGTCTGTGGTGTTTCAGGACCGCCCCTGTTTAACATCTTTGTCAGCAACATGGACAATGGGATAGAGTGCACCCTCAGCAAGTTTGTGGACTACACCAAGCTGTGTGGTGCAGTCGACACATTGGAGGGGAGCGGTGCCATCCAGAGGGACCTTGACAGGCTGGAGAGGTGGGCCTGTGAGAACATTATGAAGTTCAACCAGGCCAAGTGCGAGGTCCTGCACGTGGGTCAGGGCTGGGTAGAGAATGGATTGAGAGCTGACCAGAGGAGAAGGCCTTGGGCATACTGGTGGATGAGAAGCTCAACCAGTTCTAGTGTTCAATCTTTGCAATGCCCAGACATATTGATTTGGATGGGGACCTGTCAACCAATCTGGTTTTCTTTGTCTGTCAATTTTTTTTCCAGGTGAAGCTCATAGAAGAATAATGTGGAGGAATGAAGACAATTTTTCTTCTTTCACTATACTAATATTTATTACATACCTACACTAATATTTATTGCAAATTTTGCATAGAAAAAAAAAAAACCAAAAATATTAAATCAAATCATAGCTGTAATTTCCTGGAACTGAAGCCTGAATAAAAACTAGCTGGTAACTTTGAGCCAGCTCTTGTTTCCCCATCTGTCTTTGAAAGTGCACACTGCCAGTTACAGAGGAGAGCAAGCTGCAGTGGCCTTCAGTGTCACCCACAGAATGATGTAACCAATAGTATTTCTACATGGATTTAATATTACACAGGAAACCTAGTAAACTAATTGGTAAAATATAGTCTTATTTGTATTATAGCCACAAAGGTGCTCCAGGTAAGCTAATATGGTGGATTTTGTAATTCATCAGACTGCAAAGAATTCTGTTAAGTCTCTTTTGGAAACAGTATGATTAGGAACAACTACATATCTTTAAATCCCAGAGTGCATCACTTAATATGAATGCACACAGGTCAATGGATCAATGTAAAAAGCAGGTTTGGAAGATGAAGCCCTGCCTAGCTACCGTCTCAAAAAAAAAAGTTAAAGTGACAGATAAAGAATAAACTGAGGGTAGGATTTAGTTAGGCTTTCAAAAGGCTGCTGATACTGTTTCTCACAGGATACTATCAAGGAAATGAAGTAACAAAAGAATAACAGTTAAAGTCCTGTTACACCTTAAAAACTGGTTAAGAGACTGAAGATAAAGAGAAGGCATAAATGGCCAGCTCTCACCTCTGAAAGAGATGAAGAGCAGCACACCTGTGGGATCCATACCAGGATTCCTGAGGTTCACTAACTTATAGTTACTTGGAAGACAGTCTGAATACTGAGCTAATAAAATATGCTAACGACCTAAATTTATGTAGGTTACGTACAGATAGGGAAGATTTTGAGGATATCTGAAGAGGATGCAGGAAAACTAGATAGAGTGAGAAGCACTGACACAGTCAGCTGCAAAGCAACACAGAATGGGAAGACTGTAAAGTGGTGTTACTGGCAACCCCTGCTCCTGACCCCTGGTAATATGGTTAGCATAACTAATACCATTTTATAAGGCAAACAGACATTTTCTGTGACTGAACTGGTCGGGTATTAGGCCCCTTTCCCACCATCATCAGGTCTTGAAGGTCCTGCGTACCAGATGGACTTCTCCACCTCCATATCAGCCTCAAGGTTCCTGGCACCAGGCCACCTCCTTCCCTCCTTACTAGCCTTGAAAGTTCCAGGCACTTACCAACCAGGTTGCATCACAGAAAAATGAAGCAAGCAGCACACTGAGAATTGTCTATAAAATCAAGTAGTTACAAGACCTAAGTGGGACCTGGACTGGCACTGCTGCTGGATGACAAAACCTATGGTGATCACCCAGTGGCCGGGGACACCTCCACTGTTGTCTGCTTCCTCTGAGGATTGAGTCTACATTATGATTGTTATATTGATACTGCAAGCCATGTATTAAAATTTGACCTGATCTGCAGAGGGTCCAGGTGATTAGGAACCATAAGTTAAGGTGTGTTATAAAATTCAGTGCTATGCTACTTATAAAATTGCACTACACCGATTCCGATTACAAAAATCCTGTGCTACTGTGATCATAAAACTCTGTACTACACTGGTCATAAAATTATGTTTAAAAAGCTTTTGATTGTAACTACATCTTCGTGCCATCATCATTCTTCTTCCCCCAAATAATCTGTTTGTCTCCATAGTGTCAGGTGACAAGTAGTACAACAGCTTTCAGTTTAGGATGAATAGTGACATCTCAGAAGGGCAGCCATCAGGCATATCCATCTGGAAAATCATCCTATTTTGCCAGTGTAGGTTTTTGGGTCAGACAATGTTCTGCCTTATGCAGCACAGGAACAAAGGGACTGGGGAGAACACAGATAGGAAAGCAGCTTCTTAGAAGCACAGAAAAATTTTAGTTGAACAGAACCTCTAGAAATCTGAACCATCGTCCTACTGAAAGCTGGACAAGTAAAAACATGCCCGTTCAAGGAATTTTCCATTTTAGGTCTGAAATTCCAACACTGGAGATCTCATTACCTCTCTTGGTCTGTACCAACTTTTCATCACTGTGCAGAAGGTCCCATTACTTCCAGGAAGTTGTGTGTAGCACTGGAACTCAGATCAGAGAAGCCAGAAATTCTGAGAGCATTGCAGATTACAGTACAATGTAGGGAAAAGCGCTTGCATTAAAGTGATAGACCTCTCACTTATTCAGCTGAGTTCAGGCTGAATCAAGGTCTCAGACAGATTTTGCAGCCCACAAAGAGCTCTGTGTTGCTGCAGCCACATCATTATCAGAATTCATCATTTTCTGAAGGGTAGGTGGGATTGAAGGACAGAATTCCAATTATTCCAGAGTGCCCATGCTCAAAGCAAATCTATGATGCAGCCCATATTTTTCACCTGAGCCAGAGATTTCCAGAAAAAGAGGCACCTAAAGATGCAAGCAGATGACAAGTGGGATGCTTCCAAACACCTTATACTTTAATTCCAGTTGGCTTTACAAAGCTGCTTTTGGAAATTCTATAGGGCATCTATACGTGACAAGACCCCTCAAAATCTAACTTGGAATAGCCCTTTGAATAGGAAACTAAAGATGATTGAACATGAACCACACTAATGCTTGAAGGGAGTCAGATCATCACAAAAGTAAAATTCAAGAGGAATATTATCTGTTTCTCTTTTCCTGCACCGTGAAAATATAGGGCAAATTGGTTGGACTTAAATAACCAAGACATGATGAGATGGATGATGGGATCAAGTATATCCTGATGAAGTTTGCTGATTATATCAAAGTGAGTGGGGAAGTGGACACTTTGGAAAGGAGAGCCACCATGCAGGAAGACTTAGATAGGCTGGAAGGGTGGGAACCTTGTGAAGTTCAACAAGGACAATTGTAAGGTCTTGCACCATGGAAAACATAATCCAGAAGTGCAGCACAGGCTGGGATCTATCCTGCAGGGGAGCAGCCCTTTGGAAAGGGACCTGGGGGTCCTGGTGGAAAACAAGATCAAGAGCAGTGAATAGTGTGCTGATATGGCAAAGAAAGCCAACAGAATGCTGCATTATATCAACAAGACCATCACCAGCAGAGATGAAGTCATTATCCCACTCTACTCAGCACTTGTCAGGCCACATCTGGAATACTGTGTTCAGTTTTGGTCCCTGCTATGCAAAAAAGATGTGGACAGGCTGGAGAGGGTCTAGAGAATGGCCACAAAGATGATCAAAGGACTGGGAAGCCTGTCATATGAGGAAAGGCTAAGACAACTCTGTTCAGCCTTGAGAAAAGAAGGCTTAGGGGAAACCTTATCACCATCTTTCAGTATTTAAAAGATAGCTACAAAGAAGATGGAGACTTCCTTTTTACAAGGAGTTACATGTAAAAGACAAGGGTAGTAAGCACAAATTACTGCTGGAGAGATTTCGATTGGACATTCTCAATTTTTCACATCGAGAACAATTAGCCATTGGAATAATCTCCCTAGGGTAGTGGTAGATTCCCCAACATTGGACATTTTTAAGATTTAGCTGGACAGAGTGCTGGGCCATCTTGTCTAGACCATGCCTTTGCCAAGAAAGGTTGGACCAGATGATCCCTGAGGTCCCTTCCACCACTAGAGATGTGTTTCCTGCCAAGTGCTGATAACATTACCTCCTCTGGAACAGTATTGCATAGACAAAGAAATGATCCAGAATAAGCAGTAACACTGAAATTTGTTGTTGTTTTCATGGCATAAGAATCATTTGCAGTGACATATTTTACTGATAGAAATATATGATCCTGTTTCTCTGTAATTTGTATTCATTATTACCCTAGACAAATCTCTGTTCTGTTGGAAAGTCTATGTCATACTATGAATTTGGTTAATTTTCTTATCTGTTCAGTTTTGTAAATGAATTGTAGTCCCTATCCTCTAGTATTGTAAAAGGGGAATATAGACAGTAGGAGCTATTTCCTCACCATTCAAAAGAAGTAAAGCCATGTTATTTTGGTGCAATAACACAAATGAGTATTTTATAGGGAAATAAAAGGGCTGAGAGATGGAATTAAAAAATCAAAATGTGCTCCTAAGGCTAAAGAACAGGATGAAAACTTGGACTACTGGGTGATGAAGATAGTTAGCACCATAGGAGTAGGGAAAGCATAAATTAAAACTCAAGTACACAGGACCAAACATGCTGCAGCAATGAGTTCTCTAGGTTAATTGGTGTTGCTCTTGCAACAAAAGTCTACTGCACAAGGCCAGATGGGCCAACTGATGGAGCAGAGGCCTTCAAACAACGATAGCCAGAAGGAGGGCCTGACCCATGCAGGTCAGCAGCTCTCTCACATGTAACCTGTGCTGAGCGGAACTAGAGGAGAATTTGCAAAAGGGAAGAAATCCAATGTCTTGCTTCTAAGAAAATAATTCACATTGTATTAGCATGTAAAAGGCAATTGCCCTATAACAAAGAGAGGCTAGCAATCCAGTGTCAGACCATTCAGCTTACAGAAAAGCAAGTCTTATTGAACAAAAATTTGGGATGAAATCCACTCTGAGATTTTTCTTGTAGTCTAAACCAGCCCAAAGTTATTAACTACAGCATTTACCCTAAAAGACCAGGTTTGGAATGCAAAGAGAACCTATGGCTCTCGCATATATTCACAGGAAGTTCTGGGTCTTCTGAAAGAGCCTTGGGTAAAACCCGGAGTCTTTTGCTTCCAGTTAGTGATGTTTACTTTAGTCACATGGCATGGGAGGGATATGAAACAACTGGAGACAGTCAAAGAACACAGATGCAGCTACCATCTAGGCAACAGAGCACCATGTCACTCATTTTTGGAGTGAGAGAGCCTAGCTGTCTCAAATCACTGGTGTGCAAGTTTTGCCATGGTTATAAAAGGTTCTATTTCTGTGCTTCCAGCCCAGCTGCTTCTAACTCAGCTTCCAGCTGAAGCAGAGTCACTGGCAGGTCTCTCTCTCATTAGCATTACATTGGGGTAACAAGGGATCTGAGTTTTGCCTCTTCTCTGTCATTATCTGAAGACAACAGGATTGAATACCACCTGCTGAGAAAAGGTGCTTGAATTGAAGTCCTGTGAGTACATACATTAAAAATATAGACCAGAAGAAAGGAGCATAGCCAGGCTTAGTGGCTCCTGGTGTGACGAGGAGTGGGTACTGCAGCTGTTGTCACTTGGAAGAGAGCATCCTTCTCTGCCACTACAGTCAGTGACACAGTCATGATCTCCATAGGGATGTAATTCAAATAAATCAAGATAGAAAAATAACAGTTGGATGGAATCTCAACTCATGGTCACTCTACAAGATTCCTACTTACTTGTATGCTGGACTGTCAGACCCAAAGACGGTAGGCCATATATGGGGTACTCTGATAAGTCTACGGGATTTATTTCAATATCCAAAGATTAATATGTATGGTGATATTAACTGTAATTCTTTAATAAAGGTGAAAACTACTGTGGAAGTAAATTTCTATAACTCATCTTTTGTTATTTAAGTAGCATCTGAAGTCACGTTCATATAAAACTTCCACCTAAATTTAAAAGCATTTGGCTTAAAGGTGCTAAGCAAATGTAAAGATCAAGTATATATGACTTATTCTCTAAAACTGAAGTACTTGAGAAACTGAAACAGCCTTCTGCAATATTAGATCCAATCCTGTCACTCACATTTGTGCATATGTCTCTCAATAATTTCTTTGTCATCCCCTGTTTGGCCTTATCCAAGCTGAGTGCCCCTGTGGCAAGCCTCTGTCACAGCATAGGGTCTAAGTGAGTTTTCACTCCTGTTTATGGTAATATCTTGCATCTCTGTTCTTCTCTGACTATATACCAAGTCCTTAAGATAAATGACACAGCTTTCCAGTTTCAGGATAAGGCTCTGAAGACTTACTTCTACAATAAATTGAGCATCACAGAAAAAACAGCAACTACATTGTACAGTAAAGTCAAACATCTCCTGGTGTCTCTCTCCTTACAGGCTTATGAGATCAGAGGAAAATTTTTAAGTTGTCTAGGAGCCTTAAGAACTTCCAGGATTTTCTAGAATGAGCTAGGCTGGGATTATATCCTAAAGTTTACACATATATTTCTGAACCTTTTCATCATTTGTCTTTTTTTTTTTGCTTGATATTTTGTAATGAAATTTGCATTTGTCTGTGTTAATGCTAGCTATTAGTAGAAGAGTTCCCAATGTAAAGCCACAGCCCTGATTTTTATTTCAGATATTTGCTCTTAGGACACTGTGAGAATCAAATTTCTTTCTCGAGCTGGTGTCTGTGAGTCCCTTAAGGATATAAGAGCACAGGGTTTAATCTACAGTTGCCCTGTGTTGATCTGTAGATGTATGAACAATTGGCTGACTACTGTCCTCACTGAGCAGATGAAGAAAATTCTGAAGAGTGAAGGGGTGGGGTGAAAGAGACAGTGAGGTAGAACATAATTAGAAGGTGATCTTGCTTCTGACATAAACTGTATCTAGACTGGTGTTATATCAAACAGATTTCATTATTGCATAGGAAAAGAAGCTTAACTTCAAAAGTGGGATTCAAAACATTGAGGAATATGTAACCCAGCATAAAAAAATAACATCTGAAAGGTGTGTTTCCTAAATACAGAATAGAAGAGGAAAGTGAACGATATGAAAGTTTTCAGCTGAATTACAGATCTGGATTTTGGCAAAGCGATGAGTACAGTATGCTTAGCATCAGAGAGGGAAAAATACTTGCTAAAAATTATAGTCTCTTCTCTTAGGTTAAAGGCGATAAAGCAGAACTGGAGCGTTTGTTGCAGTAAGGCACAGACTCCGTGGATGGTGTTCCAGAGACCTCTATTGTCCATCAGCATAAGTCTTTTATAACTTTTCTAAGTTACACGCGAAGTGCACACACCTCATCATCTAATTCAACTGGTAGCAATATAGAATCATAGAATCATAGAATCATAGAATGGTTAGGGTTGGAAGGGACCTTCAAAGGTCATCTAGTCCAACCCCCCTGCAAGGAGCAGGGACATCCCCCACTAGATCAGGTCGCTCAGAGCCCCATCCAGCCTGGCCTTGAATGTTTCCAGGGATG
>JAAGAY010004653.1:0-13768 GCA_011801015.1 Ardeotis arabs
GTTTGGGGGGTTACGGGAGTCCCGGGTAGCACACGGCGGGGGTGTGAGGCGTCAGGGGGGTGTGGGGGTGAAAGGAGGCCCCCAGGGATGGCAGGGGGGTGTCAGGGTTTGCGGGGGCTGACCCTGCAGGGTGTCTGCCCCAGCTTGGGGGACCTGTGGCGGCAGGGCTGGGCGCTGGGTGCTCCCATCCAGCTGTGGGATCCAGCTGTGGGTGCTGGAGCCGGCGTTCGAAGGGCAAAGAGGGTCCCCAGCCCTAGAGGGGACGCTGACCCTGGCCTTCCGCCTGTCCCCGCAGGTGGCTGGCGTGCCGCCTGGCCGTCACCTGGTGCCGGCAGAAGCTTCAGGCGGAGCTGAAGATCGGCTCCTTCGGCTTCTTCTGGGCCCAGAACATCAGCCTCAAGTTCCAGCGGGAGCAGCAGACCGTGGTGGGTACCCGGGCGAGGGGAGGGCGCGGGCAGGCCGGCTGCGGTCACTTTCAGGCTGGCAGCAGGTCCCTGTGGCCAAGCTCCTGTTGTGCAGCCCTATAGCTCCCTGTGGCCCTTCCTCCCACAGCCAAAAATGGGGTTTTTTGGCTGCTCCCTGTGTGCTGCCAGGCGTTGGGAGCGGGCTGGGGACGTCAGAATGAGCATCACAAGGCAGATTTATTCTCTGACTTACCTGTGCGTTCTTGCAGGAAATTGACAACGTCTGGATCTCCAGTAAACTGAGCCGGGAGCTGCCGTACGTACCCCTGCTCCAGCTCCCTCCCTGCTCTCTTTGGGGGGGTCTGGCTCATCCCCGGCCCCGCTGACTGCGGTTCTGGTGCCTTTACACCTTTCTGCAGTGCCCGTTTCCCCATGGTCTGCTCTGTGTGGGAGTGACTCGCTCTTCTTTGGGGTGGCGGGGTCTTGCAGATGCTCTTGTGCATCCCCAGGGTGGGAGGCATCCCTGGCAATGGGGCCGGCTGTGCCTTGTGTGAGCTGTTGTAAGAATTGCTCCTACTGTTTTTCCGCAGGCGCTACTTTGAGCTGTGTTTTGGCGAGGTGCGAATCCGCACAGATCTTCAGAAGGGCTCTGGCTTCCAGCAGTCTGTCCCGGAGGCTCCCAGAGAAGCCAGTGGAAATGAAAACAGAGCTGACCTGACGCTTAAACCCTCCCTGCTGAGGCTCCTTAGCCAGGTGAGGCACGGGCTTGGTGAGAGGCTGTTGCAGGCTGTGCTGCTGTCAGACATCCCTCACGGTGGCACCTTTCCCCAGCTCTTTTCCGTCCACATGGACTCCATTAACGTCATGGTTCTGCACGTGGCCACCTCAGAGTCTCTCTGGCACATCCAGGCCAGCAAGACCCGTCTCCTCCTGAACGGCGACGGGAACAGGTAACGCTGTGCTTGCACCCGCTCTGCTTCTCCCACCTGGCCCTGCATCCCAGCAGGGCTGAGAGGCTCCCCCAACCCCAAACAGGCTCCCTGTTTTCTCACCTTGCCCCTTTGTGCTCAGCAGCGTCCCGTGTCACCTGTGGTGTGACACATTAACCTCCTCTGAGGCTGGCTTCGTCCCATTTTCCTTCATGGGAAGCTAGAGTCGTGTGTTTCCCAAATTATTAGTTGCTGCTCTGTGCACGGAGTTAGGGTGTGCTCTACTTTTGGGAGGACTTGGAGCAGGCACTTGGGGTCCCTGTGTCCCACAGAAAAGGGAGGGCAGGGTCATGGTTGGGAGGCAGCCGGGCCCGCAGCCTCCGTCTGTTCTCCGCTCTCCCCAGCCTGACCTGCGAGGTGAGCCTGACAAAGGTGAACAGCAAAGTGCTCCGGAGCAGCCAGCTGGTGAGTGCTGGGGAAGGGAGAAATTCAATCATCAGGCCTGGGCGCTGGCTCAGGGACACCCCGAGGATCTGGAACACCCTGAGGATCTGTTCCAGCCCGTTCCCGAGGCTGGGCCACGCTGCGAGGCACCTGCAAGGCTCTGGGCTCCATGCTGTGCCCAGCGCTTTGCCTCCAGCGTGCATCGGCAGGGAGCTGGGTGACTCCCTGCGCACTCCCTGTCCCTGTCCCCGTACAGGATGACACCTGCCTGGCAGAGCTGGCCCTGGCGCTCTCCCTCTCGCTGGAGATCAGCAGCAAGCGGCGGCTGGTGGGCGTCAGGCTGCGGGTCCGGACCCTCCAGGCAGAGCTGCACGAAGGGCTCTTCAGCAGCCCGCTGCTGCATCGCATCGCTGCCGGGGCCCAGCGCAGCCCAGCGAGGGAACAGCCCAGCCCAGGTCAGGGATGGGGACAGGGACAAACCCTGGGCAGGGCAGGGGCTGGCAGCCCCCACACGCACTGGAGCCAGAGGGATTTGGCTGTGCCGTCGCTCCCTCCAGCTGCAGGGCGTGGAGGTCTGGGCAAGAGCCTTCCCGTGACTTTGTGTGTCCCTCCCCAGGCCCAGAGGAGCCCCCAAAGTCCGCGTCTCTGCTGAGCAGGGACACGCTGCAGCTCATCCCCAGGAGGGTGGAGGTGAAGCTGGAGAACACCAGCACGGTGCTGTCTATGAACAGCCAGAAGAGGTAAGGAGGCAGGTGGAGGGGGAGGCTGTCCTAGCCCCAATTAGCGCTGGGGACATGGACCTGGGGACAGCTGTGCCATTCCCTGCTCTGCCAGACCGCAGAGATCAAATCTTAGAGCCCACCACAGTGGGAAGGACTGAGCTTGGCTTGGGGCCGGGCTCCTGGGGGAGGAGGAAGGCACGTGAGCTGGTCCTTCAGTAGGACAGCCTGGTGGGATCCTCTGCTGATGGGATGGGAGCGCTGGGCTGGGCTGCAGCTGGGCGCTGGCTGATGTCTTTGTGCCAGGGGCTGGTCAGCTGGGGATGAGGGACGGGGAGATGGAGGACATGACAGTGCAGTTCCTTTCTGCCAGTGACTCCCTGTTTCTTACAGGCACCTCACCTGGAGCCTGAAGCTGCTGCAGTTCCTATATCAGCGTGAAGAGGAGCAGATCCCGCTGCGCAACTTCACGCCCACCTCAGACCTGGACCAAATGAGTGTAGACCTCCAGCTGGAGGGCAAGTAGCCAGGAGAGCGCCCGCGGGACAGGTCTGCCATCGCTGCCCTCCGCCCCTCCTCACTCCTGCTCCTCTCTCTCCGCAGACGGCCTTCTCCTGTCCCAGAGCCGCCAGCGCATCGTGTGCCTCAACTCCCTGAAGACCAGCGTGCAGGTGAGTGAGCGCTGGGCACGCTCCTGTCCCCTGGGGGTGGCTGATTTGGCTCCTAGCATGAGGTTTTTTTTGCCACCTGGCCCTCTCCCTGCTCTAGGTCACAGCCATTGACCTCTCAGCTGCTGTGCTGCTGAACACCTGCATCATCCACTACCGCCACCAAGAATTTTCGCACTGGCTGGGCCTGTTGGCGCAGGAGTACAGGTGCCGGGCGGTGCCTGTCCCCAGCCAAGGGCACAAGGGAAGGTAAACTCAGCCTCAGCGCAGCTGCTGGTGTCACAGCTTGTTTCCTCTTGCCTGCCGCGCTCTGGCAGGGTGCCCGCGCACCCAGCACCTTCTCTGCCCTGTGCACGGCCTGCGGGACGGGGAGGCTGGTACGGAGGGTGGCAGGGGGTCGGGGGGGCCTCTGCAGAGAGGGTGTCCCTCCTGGTCTGCTCCCTGCCAAGCTCCGTGGCACGCAGCACCCCAGTAACAGCCCATCCCTGCTTGTCCCATGCAGGAGCTATCCCCAAATCATAGCGCCCATCATCCTGTGTGCCTCGCTGTCCAACGTCAATGTGTCAGTGCAGCTGGGGGACACGCCACCCTTCGCCTTGGGCTTCAACTCCATCTCTGCAGGTACGGGCTGGCAGCTGGGCTCTTCTTGGGGGTTGGTGGCTCTGCCAGAGAGGCACTAGGATGGGAATGGGGAGAGCCGTGCCGCCTCTGTGCTTGCCTTTGTGTCTGGCCAGGGGCTGTGGGACCCCTGCCGGGTTGTGTCTGTGTTTGGGGGCAGCTGAGCAGGCAGCAGCGAGCCCTGCCCGTGCCCACCCCCTCCCCTCTGCCTGCAGACTACCAGCACCTGCGGCCACAGAGCATGCACCAGCGAGCAGTGCTGGCCGTGGACCACCTCTGCTGGCGCGTGGGCAACGACTCGCACATCCAGCGTGCCTCGCACCCCCCCAACATGCACGTGTGGGGAGAAGCCCTCATTCTCGACTCCTTCAACCTGCAGGTGAGTGGCGGGGCGAGGGGTGGCTCTTGGTGGGTGGGTGCTCATCTGCAACTCCATGCAGGCATCACAGGGACTCGTGGTGGCACGGGGACATCCTGCGATCTGAGACTGTTTGTCTTACAGGGCAGCTACAACCAGCCCCTGGGCATGTCCAGCGCCCAGTCGGACACGCTCTTCCTGGACTGCACCATCCGGGGGCTGCAAGTGGAGTCGTCGGATACCTGCACCGAGTGCCTGGCCAGGGTCCTGCCCCTGTTCTGCCCGCGGCCCAGCGGAGCTGAGCTTGCCGAGCAGCCGCCCTCTGCCTCGAGCGAGCCCTGGGGGCTGCTCTGGAAGGTGGATCTGAAGGTGGAGGATGTGAATCTTTTCACACTCTCAGCCCTGGTGGGTAAGTAGTATCCAGGGTGATCCAGGATGGCTGTCCTGGAGCAGCAGAGGAACCTGGCGTGTCGTGGTGCCCCTCCTCTGTGCCTCCAGCCCTGACGTGCAATCTCTGTAGGTGCCTTGGAGCTGCGGCTGGACACGCTGACCGTCCTGGGGAGCGCCGAGAGCTGCACAGTCAGCGTCCAGGGCATGGTGCTGGCCTTGGTGAAGAGCATCACGGAGAAGATGCAGCCATGCTGCAAAGCTCCTGCCATCCCCAACCCGGTGGCCAACCTCTCCATGCTCTCTGTCACCTACCACAGCAGCATCCGCTCACTGGAGGTTGGTGTGGGCCTCGGGTCTCTGCTTTGCCCTGTACTGATGAGACTGGGGTGGGTGGGGCAGGGGGAGGATTGGTTGGCACCAAAAGGTGCTGGAGAGGAGGATGGGGCTGGGCTGTGCTGTACCCAGCGGTGATTTGGCACCTGCTCGCTCTCTCCGCTGTAGGTGCAGTGCAGTGAGGGGCTGGCAGTGCTGTGGAGCCCTCCCGACCACATGCACTTGTACCATCACACCCTGGCCACCCTGCAGTGCCACGAAGCCTTGCGGAGCGCCCTCGGCCACGGGACGCCTCCCGCCCTGCCCCCAGGCAGCCCAGCGTCCCACACAGCCACCCCTACTGAGGCACCAGGGCCCCTCCAGCCAGATGGGACCCCTCCCAAAAGACTCCTGTCCCTGTCACTGGAGCTGAGCTCTGCCAAGCTCACAGGCTTTGTCTCGGAGACCAACTACATCAGCCTGGCTGCTGAACGGACCTCTGTGAGCTGGCACGGCGGTGCCCTGCACGGCTACTGCCCCGAGCTGGCCGCTGGCTTTGACGGACACAGCATCTTCAGCTTCAAGGAGGTGGAGGTGAAGCTGCTGCCAGAGCTGGAGGAGGTCATCTTGCACCGCTGCGCCTTCCCCACCCTGCGCACCCTGCGCAACCGCGGCTGGGCCTTCTCCTTTGCCAGCGTGACCATCGAGTTCCCCTACCAGTACGACTTCTCCCACACGCTGGATGCTGCCGTGGGAGTGCAGAAGTGGCTGAAAGGTCTGCACCGGCGCGGGCGCCCTGCTAGCACGGCGCTGCCCCCCGACCTCCTGCTCAAAGTGACACACTTCTCCTGGGTCTTCCTGGACGACGTCTTCGAGGTCAAGTTGCGAGACAACTACGAGCTGATGAAGGACGAGAGCAAGGAGAGCGCCAAGCGGCTGCAGCTGCTGAACGCCAAGGTGGCGGCGCTGCGCAAGCAGCACGGTGAGCTGCTGCCTGCTCGCAAGATCGAGGAGCTTTATGCCTCGCTGGAGAAGAAGAACATTGAGATCTACATCCAGCGCTCGCGGCGCCTCTATGCCAACACACCCATGCGGAGGGCCCTCCTCACCTGGACCCTGGCCCACCTGGAGCTGGTGGCCATGGCCGACGAGTCCTTCCATGGCACGGAGCGTGTGTTGGAGCAGATGAGGGACATAGATGGTGTCAGCCCGTTCCCCCCGGAGGGTCTGGAGATGGTTACCCAGTGGTGCCGCATGATGAAGGGCAGAGTTGGCAGCTTCTTTGGTGAGTTGCTTTGTGTGAAGAGGGTGCCCTTGGAGGACAGCATGGTGGCTGCATGGCCTGGGCTCCCAGGCAGGGGAAATTATTTTTGAAGGTTCAAGGGAGTGGGAAGGGAGCAGAGATGTGACAGGACAGCGGCTCCTGCCCTGGCCCAAAGCGGGGGACCGGGGTAGCGTCCCTTTGCTGCACTATCTGTCAGCGCCGCTTCTGCCTCGCAGTGCGGATCCGTGACTACCCTCGCCACCTCTTTGAGATCCGGAACTGGCAGCTCTCGGGCCGGCTGATCGGAGCCGAGCAGTGCGGCCAGGCCTGCTCCCGGCGCCGCCAGGTCCTGAAGCTGGGGCTGCCCTGGGGAGACGCGACAGTGGAGAGGAACATGCCGCCCTTGAAGTTCTACCACGACTTCCACTGTAAGAGCTGGAGGGGCAAGGGGGGCTCTGTGCTGGGGTGGGGACGCGGCGCCGTGGGACGTGCAAAGGGCTGAGCCAACCTCTGTGTTCCCAGCTGAGATCTCTCAGTACACCATTGTGTGGGGGCCCTGCTGGGATCCAGCCTGGACCCTGATCGGCCAGTGTGTGGATCTCCTCACCAAGCCCTCAGAGGACCCCAGCGCCCCATTGCCCTGGTGGGACAAGAGCCGCCTCCTCTTCCACGGGGACTGGCACATGGACATCGAACAGGCCAACCTGCACCAGCTGGCCACCGAGGTGGGTGGTACTGGGATGTGGGGAGCAAACCGTGGCGTGGGGCCGGCTCACACCTGCCTCTCCCCACCCTTGTCCTTGCAGGACCCCTACAACACCACGGAGAACATGCACTGGGAGTGGAGCCACCTCTCTTTCCACTGGAAGCCTGGGCAGTTTGTCTTCAAGGGCAGCCTGGACATCAACGTCCGGACGGCCTCCAAGTGAGTGTGGGCACGGGAGCGCGAGGGCTGCCACTGGTGCTGGGTGGGTAACTGGGGTCTCTTTCCCCATCCAGGTACGACGACTGCTGCTTCCTGCACCTGCCCGACCTGTGCATGACGCTGGATTTGCAGTGGCTGTGTCACGGGAACCCCCACGACCACCACGGCGTGGTGCTGCGCTCCCCTGAGTTCCTGCCCGAGGTGCCGGTGGGGCAGCAGTACGATTCCTACCGTGCCTTCCGCTCCGAGAACCTCAACTTCTCCATCCGGATGGATCTGACGCGGCCCAGTGAGGGTGAGTGACAGCATCCCCGAGGATCCCAAGGGAGATGGGGCAGGACATGCTGGTTTTAGCGATCCTTCTTGGTCCTGGGGTGGTTGCTGCCGTGTCCTCGTCCCCCGATGCTGGCTGACAGCGAGTGTCTTCTCAGAGCACTCCCAGCCCCGGATCCTGCTCTACAGCAGCACCCTCCGCTGGATGCAGAACTTCTGGGCCACGTGGACCAGCGTGACGCGCCCCATCTGCCGCGGGAAGCTCTTCAACAACATGAAACCCAGTAAGAAGAAGCTGGGGCAGCATTACAAGCAGCTGTCCTATACTGCACTCTTCCCTCGGCTGCAGGCAAGTCCTGGGAGCGGGGGTCCGGTGTTACCTCTGCGTTCTGCCTGTGCTGGGCTCTCAGCCCCTGCTCTCTGCTCCCTCGCAGGTGCACTACTGGGCCTCCTTTGCCCAGCAGCGGGGGATCCAGGTGGAGTGCTGCCAGGGCCACATCTTCACTCGCGGCACCCAGCGGCTCATCCCGCAAGGTGAGTGGGGGCCTTTGCCGGCAGCGTTTTCGGGCAGGGCAGGGCAGGGCCCCGGCTGACCCCTCTCCCTGTCCCCCAGCCGGCACGGTGATGCGGCGCCTCATTTCGGAGTGGAGCATCACGCAGATGGTGAGCGACCTGAGCCAGGTCACCGTGCACCTCATGGCCTCCACTTGTGACGAGAATGCTGACCACCGACTCGACACCCTGGTGAAGAAAACCCATCTGCTGAGCCTCTCCTCCCTCACCTACCAGCGGCACAGCAACCGCACGGCTGAGGAGGTACCGCCGCAAACACACGGGGCACGGCAGGTGTAACCCAGCACGCGCTTGGGATGGCAGCCCCTTGGGACATGGGGACCTTGGTCTTTGGGTGCAATGGGGGAGGGATTTGGCTGGAGAGGAGACAGACCTGCAGGGCCTCTGATCTCCAGAGCGCTTGGCCAAAGGGATGCCTTGTTCCAGCCACAGCACCCCTGCTGAGGGTTCCGGGGTGGTCCCCCAGGCTCTGGTCCCCACGCCGTGCCTTCGGGGACTGGCAGGGCTCCCAGCCCCTGTGTGTGAGGCCTCTGGGCAGGGGCTGGAGGCGGCTTTGCCGTGCTGAGACTCTGACCCTCTGTGCCCAGGAGCTGCCCCTGCGGGACGGGGACGATGGTTTCCACACACACCAGCTGCACTTGGTGGACCTGCGGGCGTCCTGGACCACCACAAACCGGGACATCGCCTTCGGCCTCTACGACGGCTACAAGAAAGCAGCGGTGCTCAAGCGCAACCTGTCCACCGAGGCCCTGAAGGGGCTGAAGATCGACACGCAGCTGCAAGCCAAGAAGCTGAAGCGGGGTCCACTCTCTGCTCACTCCATCCCTGCCAGGGTGACCGCTCCCATCACCAGTGGCCGTCCCGAGAGAGCCTCCTCGGGGGGTGAGCACGGCAGGGGAAACTCACAGCCAGCAACGTGCATGCTAACCCAAAGCCACGCCTGCCTTCACCCTGTCACCCCCCGCCAGCCCCCTGCAGCCTCACACCAACCCTTTCTCCTTCCCCAGGGGCCTACATGCTGCAGAAGCTCATTGAGGAGACGGACAAGTTCGTGGTCTTCACGGAGGAGGAATCGGGGGCTAGCGAGCAGCTGTGCGGCATCGCCGCCTGCCAAACCGACGACATCTACAACCGCAACTGCCTCATCGAGCTGGTCAACTGCCAGGTACCTGCCCTCGGCCAGCCTGCCTGTCCCCACGCTCTCTGCTCCCCATGCTTTGCTGGGAGAGGGGCTCGTCTGACCCTCAGGGTCTCTCCCCCCTTGCAGATGGTGCTGCGTGGCGCAGAGACGGAAGGCTGCGTGATTGTGTCCGCTGCGAAGGCCCAGCTGCTGCAGTGCCAGCACCATCCCGCCTGGTATGGGGACACGCTGAAGCAGAAGACGTCCTGGACCTGCTTGCTAGATGGCATGCAGTACTTCGCCACGACGGAGAGCGGCCCCACCGAGAGGGAGCACGGGCAGCTCTGGCTGGAGGTGAGCGGCTGCGGGGGCTGTGATGGGTGAGCTGCGTGGGGGGCAGGCAGCGCTGTCCGTGCCCTGGCCAAGGCAGGGAGAGCAGGGACAGCCAGCAGTGCCTCCTTGCCTCCCCAGGTGAAAAATATCGAGGAGCATCGGCAACGGAGCCTAGACTCTGTGCAGGAGCTGATGGAGAGCGGGCAGGCGGTGGGGGGCATGGTCAGCACCACCACAGGTACCACCCGCGGAGCTGGCTGCGTGCCTCCCCCAAAACCGCTCATGTGTGACCCCAGGGCTGGTGAAGCTGAGAGCTCCTGGCCTGTCACCAGACAGCTCCAGGAGCTGGCTGATGCTCTCAGCGCTGTGCCCTGGTGTTCCCAACGTGCTGGGACATGGCACTCTGACTGTGGTCCCCTTGCCTGTCCCCAGATTGGAACCAGCCCTCAGAAGCCCAGCAGACCCAGCAGGTGCAGAGGATCATCTCTCGCTGCAGCTGCCGCATGTACTACATCAGCTACAGCCATGACATTGACCCCGAGCTGGCCACGCAGATAAAGCCCCCCGAGACTCCTGCCAACCAGGAGAAGGAGGATCTGCTGAAGAAGCAGGAAGGTGGGTACCTCCAGGCACTTGGGGTAGAGCTCTGGGCTGACCCACAGGTGCCAGCTAAGTCCAGGGATGGTCGAGATCAGAGGGGTGCATACAGGAGTGGTCCCCATCCACGTGGCAGTGCACCAGATGACGCTGTAGCTGCTGAGCCAGTGTGACCACCTTGCCTTATTCCCCATCGCTCTCCATCTCTGGCTGGCCCCTGCATCCATCCCATTTCTGGCCATGCTGAGGCCCCATATGTCCTTTGTGTGTCCCTGCAGGAGCTGTGGACACATTCACACTGATCCACCACGACCTGGAGATCTCCACCAACCCCGCGCAGTATGCCATGATCCTTGACATCGTCAACAACCTGCTGCTGCACGTGGAGCCCAAACGCAAGGTACCTACGAGGCTTCAGGTCACCATGTCACTCGCTGCGCCCAGGGCAATCCTAACCTTCCCCTGTCCCTGTGTCCAGGAGCACAGTGAGAAGAAACAGCGGGTGCGCTTCCAGCTGGAAATCTCCAGCAACCCCGAGGAGCAGCGCAGCAGTATCCTGCACCTGCAAGAGGCCGTGAGGCAGCACGTCACCCAGATCCGGCAGCTGGAGAAGCAGATGTACTCCAACGTGAAGGTCAGACCGTGTCCTGATGGGGCCTGGCTCCCTGGGGTCCCTGCTGTGGGGTGGGGGGTGCTGAGGGTTGTCTGTCCTTCAGTCCCTGCAGGACGACAGCAAAAATGAGAGCCTGCTCGACCTCAACCACAGGCTGCAGCAGCAGCTGAGCCAGGAGAAAGCTGACCTGCAGCTGGAGAGCGAGGAGCTGAACATCCTGATCAGGTAGGAGCCATCTCTGGCTTCCCCAGCGTTGTGTCCCCCCTACTCCAGGGCTCTCACATCCCAGCGCTCCCCTCTCCGCTGTAGATGCTTCAAGGACTTCCAGCTGCAGCGAGCCAACAAGATGGAGCTGCGAAAGCAGCCAGAAGACGTGAGCGTGGCGCGGCGGACGGAGTTTTACTTCGCCCAGGCACGCTGGCGCCTGACCGAGGAGGACGGGCAGCTGGGCATAGCCGAGCTGGAGCTCCAACGCTTCCTCTACAGCAAGGTACCGAGGCGGCCAGTGGCACCCGCAGCCCCCGAGCCGGGGCCCGGGCCGTGCGTGGCTGACTGGTCTGCGTGCGCAGGTCAACAAGTCTGACGACACGGCCGAGCATCTGCTGGAACTGGGCTGGGTGACGATGAACAACCTCCTGCCCAACGCTGTGTACAAGGCAAGCGGCAGCCTGGGGGAGCAGCCCTGCACCTTGAGGACCCACGGGTGACCTGGCCAGGGTGGCCTGTCCTCACCCCAGCCACCAATCCTCTTCCCTGCAGGTGGTGCTGCGTCCCCAGAGCTCCTGCCAGTCCGGCCGGCAGCTGGCACTGAGGATCTTTAGCAAGGTCCGGCCGCCCGTGGGAGGCATCTCCATCAAGGAGCACTTCGAGGTGCCAGGGCCGGGCAGGGAGGTGGCAGGGTCCCCCCGGGGCGCCGGCGGCACGTGTCCGGCTCTGACATGCCTCTCTCCCCGCAGGTGAACGTGGTACCCCTCACCATCCAGCTCACCCACCAGTTCTTCCACAGGATGATGGGTTTCTTCTTCCCCGGCCGCAATGTGGAGGAGGAGGAGGTGGGGGATGAGGAAGACAAGTCCAAGCTGGTGACGACAGGTGAGAGGCTCATGGTCACCGAGCAGCTCTGGCTGCGTGTCCAGGATATGTTTGTGGGCTGCTGCTGGTGGGCCGTGCGTCAAGGAACAGGGATTTGTGGTCTCCTCTGTGGGCAGGGAGATGTTGGGGGGGAATCTGGGTGGTGGCTGGCCCCTAGCCGGACACCAGCCACCGCCTCGTGCCCTGTTTGTCCCAGGGATCCCCGTGGTGAAGCCGCGGCAGCTGATCGTGGCCGATGACTCGCTGGGCCCGGGGAAGGGGGTCGCTCAGGGACTGAATCGGACGTCGGGGGTCAGAAGATCATTCCGAAAAGCACCCGAGGTACCCGCTGCTGCTTTGAGCGGGGAGTGTGGCTCCTGCCGTGGAGCCAGTCTGTTTTCCCTCGGCTGCAGGGCTGGGCAGCGAAGTCCTCCCCCTGCCCGCCTGTCCCTGTTTTCTCCTGCTCCTTCTCACCGTGAGGGTTTACATCCTTTCAACCAAGCACCTGCACGCTTGACGTGATCCCTGCAGCATCCCTCTCCCTGTGCCAGAGCAGCTCTCACCTCTCCCCGATGAAGCAATGCCATGGCCTAGTGCCCGGCTGTCCCTTTCCCGCTGGTTCCTGGCTGTGTCCCCTCTCCTTCCCTTCTGCTCATGGTTCCTGCTCTCTCCCCAGCATCCCGTGGATGACATCGACAAGATGAAGGAGCGCGCGGCCATGAACAACTCCTTCATCTACATCAAGATCCCGCAGGTGCCGCTCTGCGTCAGCTACAAGGTGCGGAGCGGACGGGACAGGGCGTGTTGGGGAGGGGGCACGCCCCCTCCGTCTGGGGGGTGGCCTGGGGCATCGTCCCCACGCTGCCTGGCACCCCTGTCACCCAGGGCGAGAAGAACAGCGTGGACTGGGGCGACCTGAACCTGGTGCTGCCGTGCCTGGAGTACCACAACAACACCTGGACGTGGCTGGACTTTGCGATGGCGGTGAAGAGGGACAGCCGCAAAGCCTTGGTGGCACAGGTACCTGGGACCCCTCCCCGCGGTGCCTCCTTCCCGCGCGCGGGGAGGGGGTCAGAGCTGCCCTGCCCAGGATGGAGGCGACAATCCTGTGGCAGGCGTCACATTCTCTGAGGGGCCTGGGTGCAGCCGCGGGGTGCTGAGCCTCCTAAATTCCGGGGCAGGTGATCAAAGAGAAGCTACGGCTGAAGCCGGCGGCCGGTGCGGAAGCCCGGGGAAAGCTGGAGAACAAATCGGACGGGACCATCCAGCAGCAGGAGGAGGATGAGAAGGCGCGTCTGCTCATCGGGCTGAGCGTGGGCGACAAGAACCCCAGCAAGAAGTCGATCTTTGGCAGGCGCAAATGACGGCAGCACCCGGCTGGCCGGGAAGGGACTGGGGTGCCCCGTGCTCCCCCCTCCGGAGGGGCACCCCTATGGCGGAGGGGGCCACGCCGCTGTGCGCGGCGATGCCTGAGGTGGAGGTTCGCCGCGCGCAGGCCCTCGGCAGCCCTGCCGCTGCGGGGCAGGGGTGCGGCAGCACGGGGATGTGGGGCGCAGCGTGCTCCGGGGCCGCTTTGTGGGGTGTAGCCCCCACCCCAGTGCCAAGGGCTCCCGTGAGCTTCCCCTCTCCCTGCTGTGCGGGTGCTGGGCCCGGCCCGGTGAAGCAGCAGGATCGCTCCAGGCTGGGAGAAAGGGAAACGGGAGAGAGTTTAAATAAAGAGTTTTTAATTTGGAACAGTCTCAGGCCAGTGGCTCGTTATTTGCCTCCCTGTTCACACCGCGGTGCCTGCCTCAGCACCGTACCCCCCTTTCAGCTCGGCAGCACCCCATCCGCTGTGGCTCCACCCCCTGCCCTGCTCCGGGCACCCACTTTGGGGGCTGGGGGATCCCTTTCAGCATCTGTGTCCCCCCGGGCTGAGCCCTTGCACTTGCCCCTCTCCGTCCTCCACTGGTGCCCCGGGCTCAGTGGGGGCTGCAGGGACCCCCGGGGTAGGGGGGCTGCGGCAAGTGGGGTGCAAAGGGAGGATGATGGTTGAAGGGGGATCCCCAAATTGTGCGAGGGGGATTCCCGGAGAGTATGCCCTGCCCAGAAGCGGAGAGGGGGAAGATCGGTCACGGGTGGGTGTCCTGGGGTGGGGCAAAGGGGGAGCCCTGGTGC
>JAAGAY010004654.1:0-76368 GCA_011801015.1 Ardeotis arabs
GAAACTGACATAGAGGACTGATCCATTTCTCAGTAACATGCATGAAGACACTGAATCTGGCAATTCAGTGTGGTGATTTTTTTTTTTTTTTTTCCAGCAAATAGGAATCAGTGGCATTGGTGCTGGGTCCAAAGTGTCTGGGTCCAATTTAGGCAGAAAAAAAACTGTTTGCCTGTGGATCAGTCCCCAGTTTCAAGTCCTATCTTCTAGGACCATAAAATTGTATTTGAAAGTACTTGCTAACAAATCATGTTCTTTTCCACTTGTACTGAAGCACTATGTACCATTTTGCACAGCTGAACATCTAGCAATTTTGTTCTTAAATTGGGGCATTCTGCTGTAAAACAATAAACATACTTACTCTGTCTGTGTTGAAATTATTACATAAAAGCTTTGGGAAATACTATTTGGTTTGAAAACTTGTTTCAGATAATGGTTCCTCTCATACACTTACGCTGCACTCTGTTACAGAATAAGCTTGATTTTTTTTTTTTTAAAAAAAAAACCTGAATGTGAGAACTTCGGGGGGGGGAGGGAGGGGAAGCATGGGTTATACTTAATAAAACCACTCCCATTCTTTGTGCCTGATAGTGTATGATGGGCTGCTGCAAGTGGCTTTTTGCATGATTCTTACAAATTGATTTGCAACTTTTCATGTGATTTTAAAATGGGAAGTTTTCTGTTGCAGTGCCAGGAGAACCTGAAGTCCTAAGGGCAGTCAAAAAGAATACTCTTGCCCTTGGTAAAACAGCTTAAAATGAAATGTCAAAAAAAAAAAAAAATCAATACAGAAAGCAACATGGTGTTCATGCAAAAACCCAGGAGCCTAGCAAATGCCTTCAACTTCTGAGTAACTGATGTGTTGTATTGTTGCTGCTGTTTGGAAATGCTGATGGTGCCATTGAAGACGCTGTTCGGCCTGATCTGTAGCAGTGGTCGGTACCTCTGTGGAAGGTGAATTTAATCTGAAATGAGGCTCATCCGAAGAGGTGAAGCTGATGGCGTGTGTGAGATGGAGTATGTGTGCTTCTGTGTAGCTGTAAAATACAGACCAAGGTAGGTCAGCCTTCAGTGTTCACTGATTGATGTCTAGTTCTGAGACTTGTCAGAAGACCAAAATGAGATTCAATAATTTCTCATACTGCTATCTGAGATAATGTAATACCTATGTGCCGTTCTTCATATGTATATAATCTTACTTTTGTACTTTGTAATCTGCAAGGATGCGGTAGCGGGACCAGTAAAGGAAAACAAGGTGTTCACTGTTCCAGTTGTGTTTTTAAGAAGTCTCCCTGTATCTTGAGAAGGAAACTGTGTCATTGTAGGAGTCGTTGAAGGCTGACTGAGCTGTCTTGAGTTCTTTTGTGTGCCTTCTGAGGTTGCTGTTCAAGATGACATATTTAAATTAACTACTTGGCTTTGGCTGATTATTACCTTCCTCTCCAACGTAATTTACCTTTTTCCTTTCGGTGTTGCAGAAGCACTGCTCTTGACATCTGTATGTGAATGTAAGTATGTTACACAGCTGCTTTGTACGCAGGCTAATAGCAAACTTTATGTACCTACTGCCAGTGTTTTTATCCTCTTCCCTAATGGTAGCTCTCTTGTGGTGTGGGCAGGTCACTTGGTTTTGACCTTGCCAATCAACCTGCTCTTTCAGTTGGAATTACATTGATTTGAGGGGGCAGGGGAAGAGTTTTTGTCTATATAAATACACTGCTTAAGTTTATTTTCTATATTGGTGGCTTGGAAGGTAGGAGTAATGACAGGATTTTTGCCATAACCTTGCTGAGTGTAAGCTGGCTCAAACTCTGGAAGGAAGAACCAAATATGACAATTACTTGGGCAGCCCCCCTCCCCTCTAGAACTAGCTTTTAGCCAGAGGAAATATGAAAAGAAATCAATGCAAGTGTGGATGTTTGTTTTAAGTAGAACTGCAATTTACCTATGCTGTGCTTTCAGCATGTACTACTTGGTGTTAATTTTTTTTTTTTAAGCATATGGCTTTCCCTTCGTCATGCAGCAGCAATTTTCAGTGTGTGATTATGCAGTGTGGGAACAAAAGAGGCGAACAATAAATGAGACTTTTAAAAAAAGCATTTGTTTTCTGCCTTATTGAAACACCTGGTGAAATGCATTTATTTTGAAAAATATTTTTAACAGAAAGACCTGGAATTTGTAAAAAAATATTGGCATCTAAAGCCTATATTATTTTTAAAAGACATTGGAAATGAGGCTTGCACACTTTGAAGGGAATAAATAAAATGCATTGGTATGAGGGAATCTTTACATTTAAAACCCAGTTATTAAATCTTATCATAGATTTTATTCCAATTCTCGCAACTGTTACGCTGGATTTTTTAAGACTTCAATACTGTCAAAGTTAAGTCTGTGTTAATATTGCAGAGGTTCACAGTTGCATTGGGAGTACTGAGCTCATTAAATGGCTGACCAGCCGTGCAGCATTAATATTTACTTTTGGCAAGTGTCACTTTATCTGCCATTTTCTGTTTTGCACGAAGTATATTGAATATACTGTGGCAGTTTGGTATTGCTGAAAGGCAACTTTAAACACATTTTGAACAGCTGGTCTCCCCTTCAGAGAATACTCTGTGTATATAAAAATGGTAAGCTTGGAAAATTGAACTACTGTTGTGTTTTTGAGCAGTTGTATTGTCCTATAGATAATATTTATATTCAGGAAAGAAGCATCCTAGCAATGAAGACAGGAAATATTAACAAGTTTCTTCTGTGTTGTGGATGAGAGGCCTTATTTCGCATTGTGAAGAAAATCCCAGCAAGGTTTAAGTAAGCCTTCACAGCAGGAGTGTGCAGAAAAACTTAGCTGCCAGGCATTATGTTTTTGAACAAAGGGAAAAGAAATTTTGCTGGTTGTTTCCACTTCCCCCCACCCCATTTTAGGTGGGATAAATAGTTTTATAGATCGTGATACTCCTTTCCAGTCTGTGCTGTGAGGTATTCCTTACTTATCAGGAGGATCCATTATTTTCTTTCATGTTGAGGAATCGAAGTCTGGGTTTTTTGGGATGTTAAGTCATCTCTTCAACCATAGTTATTTCCTCGGTGTAGCACGTTTTTGTTAGGCTCACATATTCCATCTAACAAGGGAAAAAAAAGAGACCACATTAGCCTGTAACATGCAATAGGCACTTAAAAACTGGACATCCTTATGAGTGTTGCTTGAGTTATCTGTATATAGGGGTTAACTAGGCTGCATAAAACATTTGGGTTGCTATTATACACTTTTATGTTGATTAACGTGGAGTTCTGCAAGAGTAGAAGTTGCGGGGTGGTATAGTAGTGCTGATACAGGGCTTGGGGCTCAAAATATTAAGGGAAGATGGGGCCTGATGCGGTGCATCTGTGGGTCCTGAGGGAACTGGCAGATGAAGTTGCCAAGCTGCTGGCTGTCGTATTTGAGAAGTCATGGCAGTCTGGTGAGGTCCCTGGTGACTGGAAGAGGGGTAACATAACCCCAGTTTTTAAATACAGAAACAAGGAAGATGGGGGAACTATAGGCTGGTCAGCCTCACCTCTGTGCCTGGCAAGGTGATGGAGGAGACTCTCCTGGAAACCATGCTAAGGCACATAGAAGGCAAGGAGGTGATTTGTGACAGCAAATCATGCCTGACCAATTTGGTGGCCTTCTATGACGGGGTGACAGTATCAGTGTATAAGGGACAAGAAACTGATGGCATCCACCTGAACTTGCGCAAGTCATTTGATGCTGTCCTGTACAACATCCTTCTCTCTAAACTGGAGAGATGTGGGTTTGACAGATGGACCACTCGGTGGATAAGGAATTGGCTGGATGCCTGTACTCAACTAGTGGTGAACAACAGCTCAATATCCAGGTGGAGACCGGTGACGAGTGGCTTTCTTCAGGGGTCTGTATTAGACCTGGCCCTATTTAACATCTTTGTTGGCAACATGGATGGTGGGATAGAGTAAACCCTGAGCAAGTTTGCCAAGGACACCAAGCTGTGTGGTGGTGTTGACACACTGGAGGGGAGGGATGCCATCCAGAGGGACCTGGACAGGCTGGAGAGGTGGGCCCATCAGAACCTCATTAAGTTCAGCCAGGCCAAGTGCAAGGTCCTGCACAGTGGTTGGGGCAATCTCAAGCACAAATACAGGCTGGGCAGGGAATGGATTGAGAGCAGCCCTGAGGAGAAGGACTTGGGAGTACTGGTGGACGAGAAGCTCAACATGAGCAATGTGCCCTTGCGGCCCAGAAGGCCAGCTACATCCTGGGCTGCATCAAGAGGAGTGTGGCCAGCAGGTCGAGGGAGGTGATTCTCCCCCTCTACTCTGCCCTGGTGAGACCCCACCTGGAGTACTGCATCCAGCTCTGTAGCCCCCAATATAAGGACATGGACCAGTTTGAGAGGGTCCAGAGGAAGGCCACGAGGACCACCAGAGGGCTGGAGCACCTTTCCTATGAGGACAGGCTGAGAGAGTTGGGGATGTTCAGCCTGGAGAAGGCTCTGGGGAAACCTTATAGCGCTCTTCCAGTACTGCTATGAGGGTGGTAGAACACTGGAACAGGTTGCCCAGAGAGGTGGTGGATGCCCCATCCCTGGAAACATTCAAGGCCAGGTTGGATGGGGCTCTGAGCAACCTGATCTGGTTGGAGATATCTCTGCTACTTGCAGGGAGGTTGGACTAGAAGACCTTTAAAGGTCCCTTCCAACCCAAACTATTCTATGATTCTATGAGATAAATTTGATTTTTTAAAAAAGTGGGAGGGGGAAGAAAAAAAGGCTTGTTGTCATACTGAGGGTGTGTTATAGAACATCAGACCAGGATGTCTTGGTGGGGAATCTCATCTAGGAAACCTAGTAAATCTCTGGAAATCTAGTAAGCACTGCAGGGCTTCATAGTCATAGCATTTTATGCCGAGGCCATTCTCTGAGGAAAACTCTTACCTGCACACAGAGTATGTCTTGCAAGTTCCTGGAATGTGTTTACTTCAGGAAAAGGGAAAAACAAAGTATAGATTAAGTGAGGATGAGGAAAGCATTTGGGATGAGAATGACCAAAAAGTGAAGGAAGATGAGTAAAATAAAATGGATTAGAGGAATGCAAGGTGTCTGAGGTACTAAATGAACTAGTTGGTAGGATCTTACCCACAGCAAACAGGAAAACTGGCAGTTCCCTAACATGAATGTTAAGGAGAGAAGTACAAATTCAGTGCAGAAAGGCTGGGGTTTTAAATTGAGGTTTTTCAGTGATGTAAAGAAAATTTGTCTTCTGAAACAGGACAAGTAATGAGAAAATATAGAAAGTGGTCCTGTAAGTAGGGAGAACATGAGGAAATTCAAGTTTTATAAAGATGTTAGCAAAGGACATTACAGGTTTCAAAATAACTCATAAATACGTTAGCACTAAATGCCAGGAAGAGATAGTCCTGGTACTCCGCAGAGAAGGAGAACTCTCGTGAGATAACCTGTTTGTGCTTTATTATCCACTTTGAAGAATTACAGCATTCAATCCGTGTTGGATACCTGAGTGTGGGGAGCAGAGGTAAAATCAAACTAGGTTTTAAGGTGAGATTAAAACAGGCAAAGAAGAGTCTAGAAACTGTTTAGACACGTCAGAGGCTGACGAATTGCCTTCACGGTGCCTGTTGGCAGGTATGAGGCAACCTGAGCTGAGAGCTTCACTTGAACTCTGACAGGTATGGCTGATAAGTTGCTGCCTGCGTGGAAGTGCCTGTGCCACTGTTTACAAAACCACATCCACAAAGGCTTCTGGGTTGTAGTGGAGGGATGTGAGTAATTCTGGTAGTATCTGTCCAGGAATTTGGAAGCCCCTCAAGTTTAGAAAAAGCAAGCAATCTGGAGGATCGGCAGTTTTTGAAGAGCTGTTTACTACTTTACTAGCAATTACTATTTAATAATTTTATGAACTATGGGCTGCTGCTCTGTAGCCTTAGCTCTGGCAGCCTGATATGAAGTGAGGTATCAGGTATTTATGACTTAAGATGTATAAGGAAACTCATCCAAGTTAGATTGCTACGTGCCTTTTATTAAAGCCAAAGATGGTAGGACCAAAGCAAAATAAGTTAGGACAATGTGCTAGTATATAGTTGCCAAAAGTGGAAAATTTTAGTAGTAATAGCTTTGAGGTTTCTTTGTTAAAAATTGATGGAAAATTTCCATGTCACTTTTGAAAGCCTCGTTGAAAAGGGTGGTGTTGCCCACTGAAACGTAGGCAATAAACAACTAGCCTGATTTACTGACTTACAAGTATATCTTTGCTTTAGGTAGCTGAGACAAAGCATTCCCTTACTATGCAGACGCTTCAGGTGGACGAATGAGAAGAGAAGCACGAATGTTTGAAGCCTGGTTGTCATGGCACATGAAGGAAGACTGGAAGAGTTAGTTGCTGTTGACTGTGCAAGTATGTAAGATGCGGTAAACAGGAAAGGAATAAAGATAAGATGCAATGGATTTTCAGTGCAGTAAGAAAGCTTTATATGAGTAGGGATTAAATTAAACATTAAAATAGACTGCATAGGGATGTTATAGAACAACGATTGAACCCAATTTGTGCAAAACATCAAAATTGTCATAAATAATTCTATGCTGAAGCAAAGAGGAAGGCTAGTTAAGCTGATGAGACTTTCCAGCCCTGCTTTTCATGATTCAATGTGACAGGTTGTTTCGCATGGGTATAGGTCAGACTCATAAAATATATATTCACATTATATTACAATCATCGATATTTGAAAACGCTAATGGAAAATGCTTTCCCTCTTAGGTTATTTTCTGAGTATGAACAGCAACCTAGCAAAACTGGTACGCACAGAAATTACTGGTCTCAGTAAAAGTGATGATAACTGATCTTAAAATATGGCTGCAGATACATACAGAATAATCACTGGTCTCAGCACTGGCACAGAGCATTTCTAGTTTTAAACCAGCATATTTTGCATGGGAGTAAATTCACTTTTAATGGACCAAATTAAGTTCTCATCTTTATATACTGGTTATTTTAGCCTTCGGCCCAGCATGGTTTATAGTTAACAAATTTGACTGAATTAAAAAGAAAGCATACCTGGATATCTTTATCAGTTGATGCATTAAATTTGTCTCTTGGTTGTGGAATGGCAGAAAATATGCTTTTGAAACTGCAGTACCTTTGGGTAGAAAATGGGATTGTGAAGAAATTAAAAATACTGGTAATATAACTTACACAATCATTAAGGATATTTTTTACTTTCAAGATTAAATAGCTATTGCTCTACAAATCACTTAAGTGAGAAGGAAAATATTTTGGGTGTAGACTGGTGGGTGGGTAACTATCTTACCACCTGGGTAGCTAAATTTATTTTGTGATGAGCATCACAGTAAATACCTTATTAAACAATGACTTTCTATAAATCACATGACATAACTTTCTTCTGCTACTACGTGAGAGGTTTTATCAAAATAATGACATATTCATTTGTCCTCATTCCCTCTTGTCTGGTACTGTATGAAGCCAATGGCTTCAAAGCAATGTGGATGTTAAATGCTTAAAAGTAAGAACAGAAATATTTTTGTGGGATCTAGTGGAATGTATAGCTTACTAACTTTAACATCCTTTCCCCCTTTTTCACCTGTACTGATTTTGTGTGTCGAAGTGGCATCCACAACAATACTGGTAATAGTACTTCATGACATTAATAATCAAGTTAAGTTTGTAGATAGGAAAGTAGGAGCTAGGAGGAATGTGTTTAATAGAAATAATACTATACAAATAGTTTCTACATCAAGAAGGTTGATTTACCTTTTGAAAAGATAGTATTGGAGCACTGTCACTGAGGTTGTTCCAAGTGCTATCAGAAATAAAATCACAAAAATAAAGTAATCTTTTCCTCGACCTGAAACATCCAAGAGAGAGAAATATCTTAGCATGCCAAAAAGGTACCTTTGTGACTGTCAGTAATGAATGCAAATTTCACCCAATTTTTTGAGTAATCTGAAGGACTTCAACTTAACATCTTATAGAACCTTGTAAAAAAGTTCAAGTACACTTGACATGTTTTAAGCCATTTCAAACATTTAAAATCTAGAGGATTAAAAAAATAAAACAAACCCAACCAGAAAAAGAGAAGGAAAAACAGTGTCACAGAATGAAAAATAGAGCAAAAGTGGTGAAACTGTAAGAAGAGTGTTGAGGAAAGGGTGTCAAGGAAGGTGTAGATGGAGGTGGATATTAATGTCAAAAACTTTAAAAACTGAAAGGTAGCCTCAGCACTCCATATTGAAGAGAAGACTGGGCCTCAGCCTGTTTCTATGGCCTTGGCATCTGAGAAACTGCTAGGCAGTTTCTATTTTTTACAATCCCAACTAATCAAAGGCTAATGTCAGCCTCCATTGCTGTAGTACTTAAGCATCTCCTCCACATTAACAATCTCCACTCGGTTCCTTCCATGTGACTGGGTAAGAATTAAAATTTTATTTCTATCTGTGAGTGCAAGGGAAAAAGGGAGGCAAATGTTAATACTGAAAAAAAAAAAATCTATATTCAGATGATATTTCAATCTTACCAAACTCAACAGGTTCACTCCATTCCCCCCAGTTTGAGCTTACGAGACAGTTTTTTCCACGCGCTCTGATTTTCAGAATGTATCTTTTTTTCTCATTGTAATTTTGGAATTCATATCTGTCAATCATTACCTAAAATCAAAGAAATCAGACTGTATGTTTCACCCCATAAGGAAATATAATAAAATTTGAGTTTAAATTTCCTGGTACAGTTTCTATAAAAAAATAACTTGTATGATTTTGTAAGTAGTAGTTAAATGTTCTCCTCACATTTAAACTCATGATAAATTAGTTCATCTGCCACCGAGTCTTTCTGGTATTTGAAGTTCAAAGTTGAATTTTGAAGTTTATTGGGTCTTTAATTTATTACGCTTTAAGGACACTTTTTTCATGTCCTTGTTTATGGATCCTAAAAAACCCCAGAAGAACAGAAAGCTGAAACTGGAGAAGCATCCTGTATATTCACCTTGCAACCTTTGCAGGGATTAATCATGCAAAGAATATTCCTTGGACAGTGTCTGTCTGTCTTTGCCAAACAGACGATGTTTTTGAGACACTCCTATAATGGATATATATCATCTGGCCTCTTCATAGCTTCATACAAAGTCTGGGATCTGCCAAGTCTAAGGTGCTTCCAGGGCTGAGAGGACCACAGAGCTGCACGGAGAAGACTGACAGTGTGTATTAACTGCCACAGGTTTTGAAGATCTCTACTTTAGCTGTCCTAAACTACAGTGGTATTTTTCCACCAACAGATACGAGAGAGAGAATGTTTCCAATTTGCATTAATCAAAATGTCACATCTGTCTTAATCAAAATCACAATCTATTTGTGCGATAAATATGAAGTTTTGTGAAATGTAGGGAAAATGTTGCCTAGTGTAAGCTACCCCATCCAAAAAGGGTATTTTAAGTTTACACATAAAGATACCACAGGAGCATATATTCCTGAATTCTCATTGCTATATTGATACAAAAACTATAGTTCTAAATGTAACTATATTCTATATAATGGTATTTATATGCTTAAGTAGGCAAAAGCACAAATTTGTATAGGACAAGAATACTTACTGTTATAGGAGGATCCTTTTTCTCTTCTTTGGGTTCATCCTGCAAACCCAAGACAAATTTTAATATTTTTTTTTAAATTTATTTTTTGTCAATTAATCAAATATTTCTCTCTCTTTTGTTCTCATTTTCTTGCTTGTAAAGATCATAAGTAATTTTAAACTGAAAAATCAATTGTATATTCTGCTCCAGTATCAGAATACAGCATGTTATTCAGAGTTTTGGCTTCCTCCATTTCATTTTAGAAAAGGAGGGAAACATGAATTATTTATCAGTGTTTGTGAGAAACTATATTTGCCTCTAAGGGCATATTTAGACTCAGCATTCTCATGCAGCAGTATATCCAGGTTACATGATATCATCCTCCAAACAGCAGATCTGGAAACTGTGATTTCACAATAGTTTGATAATATGGGGCAGAACATTGATGTGAAAAGCAAATTTACCCTCCTTCCAGCCCAAGTCTCTGTTAGGTATCTGAATGATCCATACTCAGGGGCTCTCCCTAAAGTACTATAAAGAGCTACTTACACATCTTATACAATCAAAATTTAATTAACTATAATCAAACATGGACCTGGATCAAAGAACCTGAAAATTTTGCAAAAAGAATAGGTTCAAAAATGAGTGAACAAATTCAACAGCAGTGATTTTAGTAAGGATACCAGAAAACAGTGAAAGGCTGATGTCCTGGAAAGATCTATCACATGTAATGTCAGAAGGATAGCTGACATTACGGAAAAGTCAGGAAGATGTTATTGGAAGCGATATCTCATTTCAGACAACACACTCACTGCATATGTTGCATTATAAAATAGTCTAGCATTTCCCCATTACTCATAGTCAGATGAGCTCTTTCAGCTTAGGAGATGATGGAAGTCATCAGCCTGTGCTGTGAACCGGGAGGGTGCAAATGAGTTGCTTGAACTTTAGGTGTCCAGTGCCATTTTAGCTGCTCTGGGGTCTCCTGCCTTACCTCTGACAGCCCCTCCCAAAAGGTGTGAGTTATATCTGCCATCCTCATGTAGGTGCCTCCAGTACCCATAGGACCTTAGGGGGCATGAGGCACTTGCTGCTCTCGATGTGCATTGACTGTTACGGGATATCGCTGCTCCTTTGCAGACACCTACACGAAGGTGTCTCAGTCAGTGAGACGGATTTCACACCCACATGTAGGAAACTATGGAACTCAACCCATTCTGCCTGCGGCATGGGAAATAAGAGCTAATGTATATTTCTTTAAAAGAAACATTTTAATAAAATGGCTTTAGTCATATGTTGTAACCTGTATCTTTAGGTAAAAATTTCTAAGTTTTTCACCCAAGATCTTACTGTCAAATTATACCAGCTAGCTGGAAAGCTATGTGTACTGCAACTGCTCCTTGAAATAGCTACCAAGGTAGATACCATTAATGCATGCAAGTTACAAAATCCAGACAATCCAAACAGCATGCAAACTGCAGACCTTGTTCTCAATGTTTTAATGAGCTGTAAAGGGGGCTTAAAAGAAAGATGAGGAAAAACTCTTTAGCAGGGCCTCTTGTGATAGGACAAGGGGTGATGGTTTTGAAACAGAAGGAAGCAGATTCAGGCTGGACATAAGGAAAAAAAATCACAGTGAGGCTGGTGGAACACCAAAGTACTGTAAAAAGCTACTTATGCATCCCATACAATCAGGGTTGCCCAGAGAGGCGGTGGATGCCCCATCCCTAGAAACATTCAAGGTCAGGTTGGACAGGGCTCTGAGCAACCTGATCTGGTCAGGGATGTCCCTGCTTCTTGCAGGGGGGTTGGACTAGATGCCCTTTTAAGGTTCCTTCCAACCCAAACCATTCTATGATCTATGATTTCTTTATTGCAGTTGTATATTTTTGTTTAACCTTTAGCTGATCTTTCCTGTAATGGTCTTGTGTTACAAATGCCTGAGGAATTGACACTACAGTAAGCTTCTGAGCTGTGACTGGGGAATGGGGTAGGTAGGTAATTTGTCATAGTGCAGATGTTATCCAAGCATGGAAATCATGTAATGGTGAAACAGAAATCACAGGCATGGGGAGGAAGAGTGCTATTTCTTGCCTCCTCGTCAAACTCATGGGCTCAAAGAATTTTCCTGCCCTTTGTCCTTAGGGGTGTTAAAACCAGATCCTTCAGGCACTGAGGTTTGTGGAGGAGGATTTGATACCTAAGCCTCTCTGCTTCATCGTAGTTGGTGGAAACCAGACAAACCTCAACTATGGTAAAGTGATACACTCTGTATTATCCTGCACTTTTCCTGTGGCCATTATGGTAAACTGGTAGTGAGCTGCCTATAGCATAGGAGAAATCCCGGCTCGGTTTTGGTACATACGTGTTCATATCTGAGTTAGCCATCTTAGATTCCTCTTATAGGTGATGGAAAGAAATAAGCACTTTAAGGATGAGATTTGTCTGTCATCTACCTTGGAAGTAGATGGGTAACACCACGTCTGACTGCAGAGAGTAGAGGGTATCTCACTGAAAAACAAACATCCTCTCGACCAGAGTTGAGGGGAAGAAGGACAGTGTCTGAGGGAAGGCTGCCAAAGGGCAACAGACAGCAGGAGAGGTGGTGGAGGAGCGATGTGGAAGCCTGGGGGACAAAACTGTCGCACGTGTTGAAACTGAGAGGCAGCCATGAGCTTTCCAGCATCTGCAAAATGCTGTCAGGGTGGCTGAAGCTGAGGAGGCCAGGGAAGCAGGGTGAGGATGAGGGGCCCTGGCCTGGGCTGGAGCCTGCCACCAAAGCAGCACCCTCATTGCAGATCGCAGGCTGCCATCACGCAGCCGTCTCCTGTGAGACGTCCTCATGCAGGAAAGCATCCCAGGTGCTCTCCCAGTCTTTGGACAGGGACTCCTCATAACATTTCCCTGCTCCCCTCTGCTTTCCTGCTTTGCACCTCTGATTAATTTGAAACAAGGCCATGAGCAGTGAGATGCAAGACCAGAGGAGCTGGAGCAGGAGGATGCCACGGCTTATGAGAGAGAAATTAATAAATAAAGGAAACAGAAGTTTGCACATTATAGATACGCATGTACGTAGCTACGGTGCCAAATACAAACCAAGAAATTGTTTTTACCTTATTTTGTATGCTGATTTCATACTGAAAACACTTTACATTTTCCACATGACTTGTATTGGGTGGCTGCCATGTGATTATGCAACCCACTGGATTTCCAGTACAATTGGCAGTGACGTTTAGTGGAGGAGTGAGTATTTCTGGAAAGAAATGAAATTATTAGTGTAGATATGGTCAGTAATCAGCTACAACTGGTGTTCATAGCAAAATACACGTGAAGTTGAGGCATCCGATGTACAACTGTGCGCTACTGATGTTAACAAATGTTATCTGGTAAACAGGAGTAAAATACAGTAGCAAAACTTGGCAATACATCACTTCAGTTGTTGGACATCTGAACTAACTGAAGTGCATGTAATAAAAAGCATGAAAGATTTTGTGTAATTCAAAAGTACAATCAGCAGAGTGCCATTTTCTTCCACGTCTAAATTTCACATTGACAATGCAAGTCCCGGTAGGAAAAAAGATGGAAGTTTTTGTGCATCTTCTATTCAGGTAGAAGATGAAGTCATCTGAATTTGAGGGCCTACAATACACTTGGCTAGGTGTGATCTAAGTGTCTAATCACTGTAGTCAGTGGAGACCTCACCAGTAGTGTCCATGATGTCTGTGAAGATGTTTGGCATACTGTGGACCAGGCATGCTCAACTGAATAGCTCTGGGCTTCAGCTGCAGGCAGGAGTCAGTCTCAAGCTGTGCATTTCAGAGCATATAGGACACCCAGGAGGACCCTGTTCCCTCACAGGTCCTGGGCCACATCTGCAGCCTTGTCGATGCCTCAAGTGTCTGAGGCTGTCTTAAGTTGCTCTAGTGGCATGTTTTTAGGCAACTGAATCCTGTCCCAGATCTCTATCAGAGCTTAAACATCTAGGTCACGCCTAAGTACCCACATGTTTAACTAATGCAGTCTTAATTTGCAAGTTGAACCCTCCCTCTGGTTTCAGGACAGAGCTCAGGAGAGCCTCTTGTGGCTCTCAGAGAGTTGTAGAATTAAGGGATAGCAAAATGAGCCCATCAGAAAGATGGCCTTGAAAGTCTAACCATTGTGTTTCATCACTTGGATCTCATGGATATGTTCACACCACTTGTCTGAGCCATTATTCCAGGCTGCCTTTGCCTTTGCTTGTTTTAGGTATTTTTTTGAACTATATTCTGTCAGCTATCAGGAGCGAAGTTCATCCTGCAGTGCAGCATCCTGTGATGGCTACAGGCTCTGTTTTATTCTTCTTTTATCTTCAGAGAAAAATTCCCCACTTCCTTATTTTATAAAACAGTAATAAAACAACAGTCTTCACTTACCAATCTTGTACAGTTCAATGTACTCATCGTAGAACTGGATCAAGGAGTTGTTGCTAGACCCATTCACCAGGAAGTAACCTGTTTCACCCTCTATCTTCACATTTTGGAATCTACATCCCATATTTCTGCCATTTTCATCTTTCACGTAAAGCTCACATTCCATTGCATCATCGTATCTGTATATAGCAAGGTATTTCAGTTAAACATGGGCAGTGCGATGTGTCAAATGAGAATTCAGACTTCCCTCGACTCAAGCAGAACCTCCTTACCTTGATTTCTGCCAGTAAAGAAAATATTGGGTATCTCCTGGAGCATCCCTGCCTGCCTGCCAAGTGCAGTTCATGAGGGAAATGTTATAAATGACACAGGAGAAGTTTTCAATGGCCGACCCATTCATGCCTGCCAACACAGGAATATCAGTGATGAGGCAAAATCATGTGACTTGTCCAAGCTGGAGGATCTTGACACACGCTTAGATATGTTAGGCACCTGCAACTCCAGCTGGTTATTGCTTGGGTTAGACATGACAGCGGAAAGAAAGCGGGACTCTCACCCTATTTTGACTGCCTCTGCACTGTGAAACCTGGGAGTGAGTAGAGCTTTCACACAGGTAAAGGAAAGCACATCATTGCTTTCTAAGACCATCCTTGGTGCTACAGAGAGAAGTATTTCTCCTTTTAAAATGAATGCTCAGATATCCACTCCTGAGGTGCTTACACACAGCGTTTAAAAAGCTGGGACTTTTAAAAGTAAGGTGTGGCCCGCTGATCTTTCCACCCTGACGTTGGTGACAGACAGTTGATCTCTTCCTTTTCTGGCGCACATTGAAGTGTGAACCTCAGTTCCCTCATGGCTGGGCTGCGCAGGCATGCTCAGCCTCCTTCTCCCTTCTCTGTCAGCTGTTTTTCTGCTTCTTTCTGCGGCGTGCACCAACTTCAGTGAAAGAGTGGAGACTTCCTCTGCTGCTGCCTCCCGTCTCCTCCAGCACCCAGTATTGAGGGCATCCTTGTGGAAGCCAGGTAGCGGTGGAATCCCCTGGGGAGCCTGCGTGCTTGGAGGGTAGGGCCAACTGGGGATTAATGCCAAAAGCAAGAGATTTTAGGAGCCAGTGTGTCCTGGCTTGTACTTTGAGGGTCACAGTGAGAGTGTTTCCTCTGTCAGGTCCCCAGGAAGAGACGAGTAGGGAGCACATTCTCTGCTCAGATACAACCAAGCTGCTACTCTCATCACCTCTGTCAAGTTTGAAATACCCCAGTTACACACAGCTGCAGGAGCGCTGGTGACTGGGCAATTTCAGTGGAAAACTCTTGAGTCCATAAGGAGGGGGGAAAATGGGCCTTCAGGTTTGGAATTATGAACCTAGGATCTGCCTAAATCCCGCTTTGACTAGCTCCCACATGGGGCAGGCTCAGAATATCTTTGTAAAATATCTTTGTAAAGTCTCAGTTGTGGGTGAGGTAACACCACTGAGGTAACCCATATGTGTGTGTGTGTGCGCACGCATGAGCGTGCCAGGGCCAGGTCAGGAGGTTGCTACATTTGTTTTGCCCCTAGCTGCTTATCACTGGCGTTTCCTGTCCTCTCTTTCTCCCGTTTCACAAGCTTCGCTGTGCCTTTAGCTAGTTCTGTGGCCTGGCTCCTGACGGACTCACCAACAGCCTAGCAGAAAAGCAAATGCTTTATTAAATAATAAAGAAATAATAGAATCATAGAATCGTTAAGGTTGGAAGGGACCTTCAAAGCTCATCTAGTCCAACCCCCCTGCAGGGAGCAGGGACATCTCCAACCAGATGAGGTTGCTCAGAGCCCCGTCCAACCTGGCCTTGAAGGTTTCCAGGGATGGGGCATCCACCACCTTTCTGGGCAACCTGTTCCAGTGTTCTACCACCCTCATTGTAAAAATTTTTTTCCTAATATCTAATCTGAATCTATCTCCCTCTGTTTTAAAATCATTCCCCCTAGTCCTGTCACAACAGGCCCTACTGAAGAGTGAAATGGGTGCTAATATCTTAATGTGTAACAGCCAGAATAGTTATTTGAATCCACCCTTAAACCACTGTAATTTAGTGGCATTTTAGAGCCCTGGTATGAAAGAGAATAATGCAATTACTGGTACATTTGCATGAACATATCTCTTGCAGAATTGTGGAAATGCTCATTACAGAGCAAATAATTTTAGCAGATCTACAAAAAAAAATCACTTTTAGTAGAAAACAAAGCAGTTACCTACTGTGTAAGGAATTGTTTTCTAAGGCAATGTTTATGTATAGAAGATTGCAAATGGAGAAAACCTCACCCAGACCACAGACATTACCTCCAGGCATAAAGGTGCATTCTTTGGAGATGTTTTTATTTGGCACTTCAATGATAAAGAATACCCCTTTGTGCAGAGGCAGGTTTTGTTCCACTGGAAACCTGCATGGTGGACTAGTCACCTGAAAAAGAACATGTGAATGTTTTATTTCTCTGTTTTCCCTTTACTAGTGTTAGATGATGCTGGCTATGAAAGCACAACTCAGAAACTCAATTGGTAGGGCTAAAATCTTATATGTATACATGTGTGTTTTAGGTTCAAGAGATAACTCTCTCCTTTACCACTTGAGGGTGATGTAGAATGGAGCTGAGTGATCAAAAGCATAGCTACACAAAAAACTTTGCAGCTCCAGAGTTGGTTGCTACAGTAGTGTGCAACTATTAGAGAAGGCTAATAGTACCCCAGTGACATAACAGAAGACAGTTAATAAATAAGGGAATCACAACGGAATTTAATCAAAGGACTAAGCAAAATAGAAGTCCTCATCTGGCCTCCTCAGGGGTCAGAAAGGTGTCTATAGCATTATAATTAAAGTCTTCAATAAAGATGTGGTGTGTTTTTGTAATATCTATTTCGAATTAAGGCATCTGCTTTGCTAGGCTAAATAAGCCATCTCTGTCTCTCTTTTCTGTTTGGATAATGTGGGGTTATAACATAACCTGTGCTACAGGCATGATACAGTTTACTGGGAAACAAGAACTTGAGATAACAAAAATCCATGGCAGTGTTTGGGGAATTCACATTTTATTTGAAGGGTCTCTGTCTCTCCAGATTTTCCAGGAGTCTCACTTAGTCTCACAGCCCCTTTTTTCAGCAGCTACATCCCTATTCATGATTCAACATAGCTACAGTTCAAGCTGTCACCTCCTTTCCACTTTGATGCTAGAACTTCAGTCCTGTGTTATGCGTGGGGTGCTCTTCCTGCAGCAAAGGCACCCTGGCATTGGTGACAGCTTTCCACAGCCCCTGACAGATCAAGCTGAAGACTGCAAACAGTCACTGATCAGATGTTACCTGCAACTGATTTATTTTTCAAAGTAATTGAAATGGATAAAAGGTAAAGAGAAAGGTGCAATTATTTATCTCAACGAAAAGCAAGTTTACCTCTTTCTCTACACTTTCCACGTCCCTGTCCATAATGGTACATTTGTACTTAGAGAAATTCTTGCTGCTCTCCCAGGACAGTTCCATTTTTCTCCAGTTCATGCTGACATTTGTAACAGATGATTCTTGTGCCTCTGCTGAAAGTGTTGTAGAATAAGTTCAGTAAGGATATGCTATTGTTTTTGTTGAATGCACAGCATAGTATCTGTCAGGCTTAAGATGACAATTGCCAGATTAATTGCAAATATCTCTGGCAAATGAAGAATTAAACCCTGTTTCTCAGATTATATCTGCAAAAACATACTTACACCCCGTACACTGGATGTCAGCGTGCAAGGGATGAAATAGCATCATGCACCACCAAATCATGCAAATGAGTTCAAGAGTATCAAACATCTTTTCTTCTCTGGAAAGAGACAATGACACCTTCAGGGAAAAACAGAAAAGAAAAAAAAAAAGAAAAATTTTGCCAAAGTGTACTTTGATTTCTACAAAGCTTCTACAAAGCTTCATTCAGGAAGAGTCAAAGATGCTAATTCACCCCTAGAAAATATTCTTTAGAAAAGCCAAGCAGAGGGCATGCTTCAGAACATCCAGCAGGCACCTCTTATTTGAAAGAACTGAGTAGGCTGACTATTGTCTATTACAACACAGTGGTTTGAGGCAGAGAAGCCACAGACTCTCGTTATAACACATACACTCACTACATTTGGTGCAGAGACCATGACTTAGGATTGCTATTGTCCCACATATCTATTCTAACCATACCATCAGAAAGTCAGATTTTCTTGCTTTCTGATCCTATGAACATCACTGCAGATTTTCCTACTCAGTGCTCCAGCTTCTGCTGCAAAGTGAGCATTTAGACTGCCTTTCAGTGATTTGTTGAAGGCGCCTTTTGGGAAGTGGATGGTTTGGTTTTTGGTTGTGTCAGGATGTGGATGACTCATTTCTCCATGAGTGCTCTTAGTTGCTCTTGAGACAGAAGAAGGCAATCAGTGGTCCTTGAGATGCAGAAGGACTGAAATAGCTTCCCTTGATTCTGGTGAAGGAACTTCTTGTCTGGCACTGTAAGGGTCAGACAGTGAATACTCTAGCCAGGAACAGAGGGTCCCTACCTTTGGCCAGGAGGAGGGAAGGGAGGACTGGGTTTACTCAACTGTGTAGATTCAATGGCCTGGCATATCAGATCCACAGAAGTACGAGGTTTTGGTGTCATCAGGGTATAACTGCCACAGAACCCATCTGGATTTCTGGAGTGAAATGGATATCCCAACAGTTGTTTGTACTGGAGGCTATGGTGAGCTTAGCAGGGTCAAGCAGCAAAAGCACCCTACTGTTACTGGCCCAGAGGCCCTGAGTATCTTTGGCATATACTACCTCAGGAGAGGGTATTTCGAGGACCCAAAAGGTGAGCAAGATCTTCTACAGAGAAGAAATCTTCTTTAATCTTCTACAGAGAAGATTAAACAACTGTCTACCTTGCATAGCTTCTTGGACGATCCCCGTTGTGGACTTGCTGTGAGTTGAAAAACAACAGCATGTGCCAATTGGTATTAGCACTACCAAGAAAAAGAGACGAGTGGTAGTAGTGGGTGACTCCCTCCTGAGAGGTACGGAGGCACCCATCTGCCGCCCCGATGCACTCTCTCAGGAGGTATGCTGTCTCCTGGGGGCTCGTATCAGGCATGTCGCCGAGAGAATACCTAGCCTCATATGGCCCACAGACTACTACCCGTTGCTGGTGTTTCGTGTGGGGGCCAGCGACACAGCCGGCAGCAGCCTGAGAAACATCAAAAGGGATTTCAGGGCCCTGGGTTCTACAGTCAAAGACTCTGGGGCGCAGGTGGTATTCTCATCTATCCTCCCGGTCAAAGGGCAGGGACCTGAAAGGGCCAGAGGTGTCTGGCAGGTCAACTCATGGCTCAGGGAGTGGTGCTACAGCCAGGGCTTTGGGTATCTGGACCATGGGGCATGCTTTCAAAAGCCTGGGCTGCTAGGGGTGGATGGCGTGCACCTAACTGAGAAGGGGAAGAGTGTGCTTGGACGAAGACTTGCCAGACTCGTCCGGAGGGCTTTAAACTAGTGTTGCTGGGGGAGGGGGAGCACAGTTCAGCCCACGGCTGTCAGCATGGCGCCAGTGCCAGCACCAAGGGTCCAGAAGCTGAGGAAGGATCTCGGGTATCTGCAAATGAACTTAAACTGTGGTACAAAAGTACGCCTGTCGCTCCAGCCAACAAGTCGGCTTTGCTCGGGGCCCAGCTGAAGTGTCTATATACCAATGCACGCAGCATGGGAAATAAACAGGAAGAACTGGAGATGTGTGCACACGAGCAGGGCTACGACCTTGTTGGCATCACGGAGATGTGGTGGGACGACTCGTACGACTGTAGCGTCAACATGGAGGGGTACAGGCTTTTTAGAAAGGACAGGAAGGGGAGACGAGGAGGGAGTGTCACTCTCTATGTCAGCAACCAGCTGGAGTGTGTGGAGCTCCGCCTGGGGATGGAGGAGGAGCTGACAGAGAGCTTATGGGTCAAGATTAGAGGGCGGGGACGGACAGGGGACGTTACAGTGGGGGCCTGTTACAGGCCGCCTGGCCAGGAGGACAGAGCAGATGAGGTGCGCTATAGCCAGATAGGAGCAGCCTCACAGTCACAAGCTATGGTCTTCATGGGGGACTTCAACCACCCTGACATCTGTTGGAGAGACAACACGGCAGGGCACAGGCAGTCCAGGAGGTTCCTGGAATGCGTGGATGACAACTTCCTCCTGCAGGCGATAGAGGAGCCGACAAGGAGGGGTGCCATGCTCGACCTTGTGCTCACCAACAGGGAGGGGCTGGTGGGGGATGTGAAACTGAAGGACAGCCTTGGCTGCAGTGACCACGACACAGTGGAGTTCAAGATCCACAGGGCAGCGAGGAAACTACATGGCAAGCTCTCAGCCCTAGACTTCAAGAAGGCGGACTTCGGCCTCTTCAGGGACCTGATGGGCAAAGTGCCATGGGAGGTGGCCCTGGAGGGAAGAGGGGCCCAGGAAAGTTGGTCCACATTCAAGGAGCACCTCCTCCAAGCTCAGCACAGGTGCATCCCAATGAAGAACAAGTCGGGCAAAAAGGCCAGGAGGCCCACGTGGATGAGCAAGGAGCTCCTGGACCAACTGAAAGTGAAGAAGGAAGCCTATAGAGGGTGGAAGCGGAGACAGGTAGCCTGGGAGGACTACAAAGAGCCTGTGCGAGTGGCCAGGGATCGGGTGAGGAAGGCTAAAGCCCTGACGGAATTGAATCTGTCCAGGGATATAAAAAACAACAAGAAAAGCTTCTACAGGTATGTAGGGGACAAAAGAAAGTCCAAGGAGAATGTAGGCCCCCTCCGGAAGGAAACCGGTGTCCTGGTTACCCAGGACATGGAGAAGGCTGAGGTTCTCAATTATTTTTTTGCCTCAGTCTTCACTGATAAGGGCTCTTGTCTCACCACCTAAGCTATGGAAGGCACAAGCAGGGACTGTGAGGATGAAGAACTGCCCACTGTACTCGAAGAGCAGGTTCGGGAACATCTGGGGAAACTGAAGGTGCACAAGTCCATGGGGCCTGATGAGATCCATCCACGGGTCCTGAGGGAACTGGCAGATGAAGTTGCCAAGCCACTGGCCATCATATTTGAGAAATCGTGGCAGTCTGGTGAAGTCCCCGATGACTGGAAGAGAGGGAACATAACCCCCATTTTTAAAAAGGGGAACAAGGAGGACCCGGGCCATTACAGGGTGGTCAGCCTCACCTCTGTGCCTGGCAAGGTCATGGAGCAGATTCTCCTGGAAACCATGCTAAGGCACACGGAGAGCAAGGAGGTGGTTGGTGACAGCCAACATGGCTTCACCAAGGGCAGATCGTGCCTGACCAATTTGGTGGCCTTCTATGATGGAGTGACAGCATCGGTGGACAAGGGACAGGCAACGGATATTGTCTACCTGGACTTGTGCAAAGCTTTTGACACTGTCCTGCACGACATCCTTCTCTCTAAACTAGAGAGGCATGGGTTTGATGGACGGACCACTTGGTGGATAAGGAGTTGGCTGGATGGCCGCACTCAGAGAGTGGTGATCAATGGCTTGATGTCCAAGTGGAGACCGGTCACGAGTGGAGTCCCTCAGGGCCATGTTGGGCCCAGCCTTGTTCAACATCTTTGTCGGCGACATGGACAGTGGGATAGAGTGCACCCTCAGCAAGTTCACCGATGACACCAAGCTGTGTGGTGCCGTCGACACACTGGAAGGGAGGGATGCCATCCAGAGGGACCTAGACAGGTTGGAGAGGTGGGCCCATGCCAACCTCATGAAGTTCAACCAGGCCAAGTGCAAGGTCCTGCACATGGGTCATTGCAAATGACCAGGCACAAATACAGGCTGGGCGGAGAATGGATGGAGAGCAGCCCTGAGGAGAAGGACTTGGGAGGGTTGGTGGACGGGAAGCTCAACACGAGCTAGCAATGTGCCCTTGCGGCCCAGAAGGCCAAGTGCATCCTGGGCCGCATTAAAAGAAGCGTGGCCAGCAGGTTGAGGGAGGTGATTCTGCCCCTCTGCTCTGCCCTGGTGAGACCCCACCTGGAGTACTGTGTCGAGTTCTGGAGCCACCAACATAAGAAGGACATGGACCAGTTGGAGAAGGTCCAGAGGAGGGCCACAAAGATGATAAGAGGGCTGAAGCACCTTTCCTATGAGGACAGGCTGAGAGAGTTGGGTCTGTTCAGCCTGGAGAAGAGGAGGCTCCGGGGAGACCTGATAGCGGTCTTCCAGTACCTAAAGGGGGCTACAAGAAAGATGGGGAGAGGCTGTTCAGTAGGGCCTGTTGTGATAGGATGAGGGGTAATGGTTTCAAAACAGAGGGAGGTAGATTTAGATTGGATATTAGGAAAAAATTTTTTACAATGCAAGTTGTAGAAGACTGGAACAGGTTGCCCAGAGAGGTGGTGGATGCCCCATCCCTGGAAATGTTCAAGGCCAGGCTGGATGAGGCTCTGAGCAACCTGATCTAGTCGGGGATGTCCCTGCTCCTTGCAGGAGGGTTGGACTAGATGACCTTTAAAGGTCCCTTCCAACTCTAACCATTGTATGATTTTATGATTCTATAATTGCTGTTATGATGGTGCACTGGTGGCAGTATCGCACCAATCAAGGCTCCCTGGTTCACATCCATGAGCAGATTCATCAGCTGAAGAGCCAAGGAGTGATCAGTGAGTCTCACTCACCCTTTAATAGTCCCATGTGACCATGGCAAAAGTGATGGAGGGTAGAGGTTAATGGTAACCTATTATGGCCTGGACAAAGTCAAGCCACCACTGAGTCCTGCCATACCAGGTGTGCTGGAAGTCCAATATGAACTGGAGTCATAGGCAGCCGAGTGGTAAGCTACAATTGATATAGCCAATGCATTTTTTTCCTTGGCAGCAGAGTGCAGGCCACAGTTTGCTTTCACGTGGAGGGGGGTCCAATACACCTGGAATCAACTACCTCTGGAGTGGAAGCACAGTCCTAGCATTTATCATGAACTAATTCAAACTGCACTGGAACACGGTGATGTCCCTGAATACCTGTAATACATTGACAACATCACTGTGTGGGGCAAAAAAAAAGCAGAAGTGTTTGAGAAGGGAAAAAGAATAATTCAGATGCTTCTGAAAGCTGATTTTGCCATAAAAAGAAGCAGGATCGAAGGACCTGCACAGGAGATCCAGTTCTTGTGAGTAAAATGGCAGGATGAACATTGTCACATTCCTATGGATATGATGAATAAGATAAGATCTATGTCCCCACCAGGTAACAAGAAAGAAACACAGGCTTTCCTAGATTTTGTGGAATTCTGGAGAATGCATATTCTGGGTTATAGTCAGCTTGTGAACCCTCTCTATTAAGTAACTTGAGAGAAGAACTCTTTTGAGTGGGGCTCCTAGCAACAGCAAGCTTTTGAGCAGATTAAACAGAAAATAACTTGTGTGGTAGCTCTTGGGCCAATCTGTACAGGACCAGCTGTGCAAAATGTACTCTACACTACAGTTAGGGAGCATGGCATCACCTCAACCATCTTGCAGAAAATACTGGAAAACTTGAGATTGTCCTCTAGGGTTTTGGAGCTGGGGGTGTTGAGGATTGGAAGGCCACGACACTCTGACTGAAAAAGAGATACTAGCAGCATATGAGGAGGTTTGAGCTGCTTCAGAAGTTGTTGGTACAGAAGCACAGCTCCTATTAGCACTGCAATAGCCTGTACTACACTGAATGTTCAAAAGAAACATCCCCTCTGCATATCACATAACTGGTGCAACATGGAGTAAGTGGCTAGCCTTGCTCACTCAACAGGCTCAAATGAAGAATCCCAGCCATCTAGGAATCCTGGAAGAAATCATGGTCTGGCCAGAAGGCAGAGATTTTGAAGCATTGACTGAGGAAGTAACTTGTGCCCAAGAGTCACCACCATATAATAAGTTGTCAGAAGATGAAAGACATTATACTCTGTTTACTGATGGATCCTGTAGTGTTGTAGGAAGACATTGGTAGTCAAAAATTACTGTGTGGAGTCATACACAGCAAGTTGTTGAAGGACAAGGTGAGTCAAGTTAGTCTGCAGAAGTGAAAGCCTTCCAACTGTCCCTAGAGATTGCTGAACAGGAAAAGTGGCCAGTACTCTTATCTCTATACTGATTTCTAGATGGTGGCAAGTGCCCTATGGGAGTAGCTACAGCAGTGGAAGCAGATCAGTTGACAGTGCAGAGGTAAACCCATCTAGGCTGCTGCATTGCGGCCTGACATTTCTGCCCAGGTAGCAAACATCACTGTAAAGGTATGTCATGTAGACGCTTGTGACGGTGTGCTTCCCCCCTCGTCCAACCTGAACACTTTTCCTGTAAGCCTGTTCAGGTGATAACCATCAGTGATATAGATATGTCTGGTCCTGAAGGTGATGGTGGCATCTGGCTTAAAGTGGATTTGAGGAAGACGGATAACAACACAATAGCCAAGGGATGGCGATGAACCCCCCTAACCACAGTCCTGGTTAATGTCCAACTCAAGCCAAATTTGGAAGAAACTAACATCTGCAGTTGGTATGCAAATATGACTATTAGTCAATTATCTGACTCCATAAATAGTGAGCAGCCCAAGAGCCCTTTGAGGAAGTTGGCTGTCAGGGTCTGCTGTGAGCTATTATAATGTAAATTGCATGCTTCAGTATTTTCTGTTCTTGGGTTTTGTTTGGTTGGGTTTTTTTCCACCTCTGTTTTGTTTTCTTCTGTTATTCTCTTAAACTTTTTTTTTTTTTTTATCTTAACCCACGAGTTTTGCCTTCTTTTCTTTACCAGTTCTCCTCCCTGTCCCACTGGAGGGTGAGGGGAGTGAGAGAGAAACTATGTAGTCTGGTCCCGAGTGGGGCTAAACTGCGACACCTTGCCACAACAGATCCTTGGTAAGTGACTAATAGCGTTATAAACTTTGAAATCTTAACTAAGTGATATAAAGTATTGATTGTGCACATATAATCCTTTAGACATAAACTATTGGTCAAGCCTGGGACTAGGACTGGATCTAGCTGCACTTAGACTCCTCTCTGAGAAGGAGTTTAGATAGATATTATTTCCCCATTCCATTGGCCTCTGCTACTCCCCAAAATATACATGTGTATCGAGGTCCTCCTTCCCAGAGAGTGGCTGGATATGACCTGCTGATGGGAATTAGAGAATAAAGAAGACGAGGAGTGAGAGAGCAGCTTGGTGGGAGTCTGGTGGCCAGTCAAAGTGAAACCAACACAGTACTTTTTCCTGGTTGATATTACAAATGACTCTCTACTTTTCAAACTATATTAATCCCTCTGTTCTTAAAGGTTTACATCCCTCACCTCAGAACAGTCTACTTCAAATTTTTGCTTGTTGCTGTGTCAGAAACCGAGGAGTCAGATGTTACAGATCACTGTAGGAAATTTTAATTACCAAGGAAGTGTGAGTACCTACAAAGGGTGACCCCATGTTCATTCATGTGGCATGGAGGTCTGGGCAGAGCTAGTCAAACATTGACATCAACTCCTGTCAAAGATATATATATCTTAGGCACCATTCTCCTTTCTCAGAGGAAGTTAAATCTCTTCAGAAGAGATTTCTCTATTCTGAGCACTTTTTTTTTTTCTGGTGTGGTTTTTTTTTCTCTTTTTCCCCTACATGAAGAAGCAACACTGGTTAAAGTTGTGGGGTTTTTTGTTTATTTTAGTATTTCCTAGTAGTGTAACTTCCCAATAACAATTTTCTTGATTGTAGGTATTTCTGAAGTTAATTCTAAGACTGTGAGGTAAATTCTTATGAACTCAGGAAAAAGAGAAACACAGTAATATTTTATTGCTTGTCTGTCCTTCCAACTTAATTTTTATGGTCATTTCAGAGTGCTAACTTCAGACAGACTCCATTTGTGGTGAAAGCAAAAACCCAGAGAGACCCTCCAAGCAAGCTGGAGTCTTGAATATTTTGCGGAAATTGGCTTGATGTGACCTGTCCATCATGGTCCCCAGGAATCAAGCTAGAATAGGACACCATGTTAGGGTTGCAACAGAGACAGGCTCTTCACTGTAGCCTGATTCTTCTCTACTTATCTCTTGCAGTATCAATCTTTTCTTTGTAAATCATCATGCATGTGGCCATGTAAGGATGTGGCCACAGCTGCTGGGAAGTGATACTGAACAATCTTAAGTACAAACAGTTGAAGGACTGGGTGTGAAATGCTATGTGAGATATTGGTCTCAACAGTTATTTCTATTTTCCCATGCTCTCTGTGATCTCCCCAGTAATGCACATAGGAACCTCAAGACCTTTTGTCTTTCTAGTCTGCCTCTTTTCGTATAACCATATTTTTCTCCATTTTGTGCCCTCTGTTCAGTCACTCTTAACTTTTCCTCCTTCCTTTCCTCATCCTACTTTCCTTTTTAGGCATTTGTTTTCCTATTATCTGGCAACGGTCTGCTCATCTTTCCTTTACAGTCTTTGCTTCATCCTTCTTGTCATCTCCCTCTGCTCGCATGATGACTCTGCTTTCAAAATCTCCCTCAGGTTTCCTACACATGACGGCAGCCCATGCTGTAAGCACTCTTCCCATTTTATCATGGAAATGCTTGTCTGAAGCACTGCCGAAGGAGTCATCTGCAGCCCTGCCTTCTTAGAGAAGTGCTTGCTGGCACCATTGCCTCCAGGCTCTGAACATGTCATTGGTCTTGCAGCAGGAATAGCAGGGCCTGTGTTCACTTACCTCCTAAGAAATGACCATTTCCATTGACCACAGCACTGAGTAGGTTTGCTTCCAAAAGGATTTTTTTTCACAGTTGACTGATTTTTAAAACAAATTACACAAGAAAGGATTAGTGTTGGATTGTGCCTATGTTCTCTCTCTTGCCCCAGCTGAAGATATCAACATACAGCCAGGTCCCTTGACTTTTCTCTGGCTCGCAGGCAGGATAAGAGATATAGGAGTTGTGGTGAGCCCTAAGCCACTTCCCTGACCCATCCAGACCTTCTACCCAGTGGCCAAGTAAATGGCTCCAGTATCACACCTGTAGGAGCTTTGTGCCTCCAGGACCTTCAGTCTCTCCCAGACTGGTCTTTTGCAGACAGATGTGGTAAAACTCCGTCTGCTCTGAACAGACCTCAGTATTGAAGATGTCAATATAGAAGAAGCATATACTTATTTGTGGTATTTCCTCATATTTCATTAATATAGGAGATAATATAGAATGTATTAGGATGAAAAGCCCCATCCTTAACTCTATACTTGTTTCTACTTTACTTCTTTCCTTTTTGTCTCCTGGCCAGCCTCACAAATGGTCTCTCAGCATATGTCTGCCCTGCTACACAGAGGAGGGCCCCAGAGGGGACTCAGGCATCTGGTTTCCTCACTCCTCAATAATTAGCTCATTCCCTAGCTCTCTCCAAGGCAGGTTTGCTATAAACCTAATCTATCCACCTAAGCTGTGTGAATATGAGCCAGCCAGTGATTCTTGGCCTTGGAGCTTTCTTTTATTTAGAGGTATGTGCATAGTCTGTAGGTTTATTTTTTCCCTAGGAAAATACTATAAAGGAAAACATTGGTGAACATTTTATCTAATGTTACCAGATGTATGGTGTGTCTTACTCAGCAGTAGTGATCATATCCCTGGTAAGTTGGATGCTAGGAAAAATGACTCCACTTGGTCTTTTGTAGCAAGGCATGGTCAAACTCAGTCTGCTCTAGAATGACATCAGTATCAATGTGTCAGAAGGAAAACACAGTCATATTTAAAAGCTGTGGTATGTCTATAGTAGATCTTACAGAAAACATTAATTAAATACTGACTTAAGTACTTTAAATTTTTACCCTCTTAGTCTACACATCTATTGTCTTTGGTCTTAGGCTGTGCATGCAGGATACTGCCACAAAATGTTACCTGAGACCAAGTTCCTTGGTTCTAATTCCCAGCTTTTGCCACTTCTTGAGTGGCTCTGGGAAAGTTATTGTTGGCCACAATACACTTCCAGAAATTAAAATTTGAATTTTACTCATAGGGTGACATGAAGGATAAATTGATGCTTAAAGATTGTGGACAACCAGATGCTTATACATTGTGGATATATGGAGAGTACCATATGCTTGCTAAGTGTGTCAGAAGGCATAGAAATAGGAATAAAAAAAAAAATCTTACAATGCATACCAGGCAATGAAATATTCCTCTCAAATTTCTGCCTAAATGCAACTTTTCCAGAATCAGTTCAATCTTTCTGAATTCTGTAGATGATACAAAACTAGGAGAAGTGGTTGATATACCACTATGTCACTTCGGAGGCACCTGGACAGGCTGGAGAAATGGACTGACAAGAATCTCATGAAATTCAGCAAAGGGAAGTGCCAAGTCTTACCCTGGGAAGGAACTACCCCTGGCACCCGCACAGCCTGAGGATGAGCTGCTGGAAAGCAGCTTTGCAGAGAAGCAAAAACTGAAATAATGGAAATTCAATTTAAGCACAAGAAAACACTTTTTACTGTGAGGGTAGTCAACAGCTGGAATAGGTTTTCCAGAGATGTTGTGGAGTCTTCAGCATTGGAAATGCTCACGCCTGACTGGACAAAGCCCAGAGCAACCTGCTGTATCTGACCCTGCTCTGAGCAATCTCCAGAAGCGCCTACCAGCCTCAACCATCCCAAGATTCTGTGATTTACTTTTTTTTTTCGCAAGAAACAGAAATCCATGTATTTCTAGTTAGATTAGTTTATAGAAAGGCTACAGAAAATAGCATTTCTTTCAGGTATTGCAAAATAAATGTCAGACAACAAATGTCAAATAGCGCAACAGACATCATAGACATTTCATAGTTTTGCTTGAATCTTGCAGAAAGCTTTAGAAATTTTATATATACACAGATTTACATTTTTAATCAAATAAGCTAAAGCACCATGAAAATTTTGCCTAGACTTTCTTAAGCAGGAACATAATCCAGATTTTGTACGTGTGCTAGGATAACCATACCTAGCAATCATTAGCAAACATTTGTATTCTGTACAAAATCTTCCTGTGGCACAAGAAAAAACAATAGACAACAGAGAGACCTACCTCCTCTAGAAAAAACCCCTCCTTTATCCTGTTTGATTTTGTGTTGCAGCAACAAGGACACTTGAACTTGTAGTTGTCGTCATGCAGACATCAGTAAGTAAGTGTTTTGCTCTGCCGCTTGACTTCTACTGCATGCTAATATTAAATAGCAAATGCTGCAAGTGACTTGGTTTATCATTTCCCTTGCTGCTTTGAAACTTCCTTAAATTTCCTAGTTTGCAGATGTTAATGATTTCACGTGAACTGATCACGCAAGTAGCTCTTCCTTCCTGTTGTGCTGGTTGAACTAAGCATTAATAGTCACAACAGGCAAACTCATTATACAAAAATACATAAATACTCGGTAGTCATTGTCCATAACTATGCTCATAGAAATACCTTTCCTGCAAATAAACACATTTTCAGAAATAACGTGTTCTGGAAATAACAGCAGTGTTGTGTGACTAATCCATGTTTAAAGTGTTTAAAACACAGCCACTTAATTCTGTCAGAACCTGACTGAGTATATACGTTGTTTATGACTTCTGCACCAGCCCAGATTCTCCTTTGAGGAAGATCAGTCTTTAGCATGCATTTGCAAACAGCCAAGAAAATTATGTCCTGTGTATTTGTAGGCAAAGTGGCAAACATCAGGTCCAAGTTTCTGAACTTTCTCACTGCCTGATTTTGGGTTGGTTTTGTTAGGTTCATCGGATGCTGCAGTATCATGGGTTAGATGCAAAAGTGTCTGAATTTTCAAATTCAAAGAAAGTATCCGAAGTGTTTGCTGAATTCAGTAATGTCAAATTTACAAAAGACTCTGCAGTCATAAAAATATGAGAGTATAAGCCACAATGTTTGCTTTAACTTCCAGCAACTTTAAATGTGGCTGCGGGTCATGCTGAGTGTTAGCCACTTCCCAGTTTGTTTTACATGTTTTCTGGCATGCAGATATGTAATCTTAATGTAATAGATTCTTTTTATTTCTTGCTGTTCTCAAACACTGGTAGCAAGAGTGATTTGAATTGCTCCCTACCTTCCACTCCCAACACAGGCACAATAGCAGGAAGGTGAAGAATTCCCCGGTCATCTTAAGAGTAAGGCAGGATCCTTCGTAGTTAGTCCGTTAAAGGAAGAACTATTCTCAACCCTGCTTTCCTTGAACCAATTTTTTGCTTGTCTATGTGCTCATATCCACTAATAGCAAATTACTTCACAGACATTGCGGATTTTAAATGTCTTTGCTTTTCAGTCCACATTGCTCAGTCGTGCCCACCTTACCCAGTGATTCGCATGCCCCGGAAAGGCATGTTAATAATATTTTCCATTTTAAAACCTTGAGGTTATGGATGAAAAAAACTATAGATAAGTGAGTAATACTGAAGGCAGAGCACGTGTGAGGCAGTGGCTCAGTTGCAGAATCTTGTCTCCAGAACCACACATCTAGCATTGACTCAATCCTTGCCAGCTTTTTTGGTACCTTTGGAACAGGACCGGCATGTTTCAGATCTTCTGCTCACTAAAGGATTTAATTTTCTTACTTTACATAGCCTAAAAACCCCACAATTAGTACATGTGTCAGTATGCTCTGAAATAGCCTATTTATTAAATATGCTCTACTTGGGTACTGCCAGCCACCTCAGTGACCACTACTACCTTGTGTAACATTTGTATGGCACCATCTTCCTGTGCCACACATATTTGTGATGCAAAGTGTGTGCCAGTGTGCCTGACTGATGAAAGGATTTACATCCTCCTGTGGTGGCATGTTTGACCAGGTTCTGGGTAACCTGAGAGTGGTCTTACAGTGACATCTGACCAATACCTTCAGGCCACCCAAACAGTGGCTAAATTAGTTTTAATTGATCCATTTTAAACTCTAGTCTGGACTAATTCATCTGGACTCTGTGTGTGCCAGCTGGTGCAGCCACCTTTCCCTTCTTGGGGTCTGGCTTCTTGTGCTCCCTCGCCGGGTGGTGTGGGAAGGGCCTTGGTCGGGGACGGCATGGCCCTGTTGGCCTTGTGGCTGCTCTAAGGTCCTGGACAAGAGTGGAGCTCTGACTTTCTTGGGGACCAGCTTCCTTCAGGACATACGATATCTTTTGTGTCCCCCTTCAACAGGGCACACCTTCTCCTGGGAACAGTAATCTCAACAGTTTGTGAACTGCCATAGTCTACAGCCTGGTGTTCGTGATAAGCCAGTATTGATTTTTGTTTTTTTTTTTTTTTAATGTGCTTTTCTGTGGTTTATTCTAGTTCAGTATTAGCAATGTGAGTGGCTGAGACTCCCCCAAGAGTAGTTAGAGGTGGGCAGAGACCTCTCCGGTTCTCCCATTCCAGCACCCATTCCAACACCAGAGCTCTTGACCCACATGTTCAAGAGGGTGGTCTGCTGGGATATCTTGCAGGTGGTGTTCCACACTGTTGATGTAGATGTTGCTAGCCAATTCATTAATAGCTTGTTATAAATGTGTTCTGGTTTCATCAGGGATGGAGTTAATTTTCCTCCCAGTAGCCGGTGTGTTTTGGATTTTGTATGTGAAGAATAAACACCCTGATGATACAAGTTAATAAGACCAAGGACACCGTCTGGCTTTCCAAGTCTTGCTACTGTGCAGATGCAGGAAGCTGGGTGAAAGACAGACAGAATAATTGACCCAAATTTTCCAAAGAGAGTATTCCATGCCATAAACGTCATGCTCAGTATATAAGTGGGGGTTGGCTACGGTGGGTATCTGCCTTCCTGGCATCCATCCCTCTCTTTCATTCACTGGCATCGTTCCCTCTACCTTGCTGCCCCTCTTTTCGCTCCTTTGCTTGCTGCTCGGTTTTGTTTCCATGATCACTGCTCGGGACGGGCTGTATTGGCACATTAGGTGGTGAGAAAAATGTACATTGTTCATTTCGTATATTTTAATACCCTTATGTTCTGTCATTATTGTAGTTTTCCTTTGCTATTTTAGTAAACTGTCTTCATCTCAACCTGTGAGTTTTCCTTTCTTCCTAATTCTCTCCTCTGTCCTGCTGGGGAGGGGGAGAGTGAGTGAGAAACTGTGTGGTACTTGGGCTAAACCGTCACAGTCTTTTTGGCACCCAGCGTGGGGCTCAAAGGGTTGAGGTAACGACAGATCTGACCAGAGTGTGTTAAAGTTGTTACAAGTGCTCTTTTATTTCAGAGTCCCTGGCCACAATGTTGTATTACGTGTTTGCGTGATTGTGTTATGTAAATCCTCAGTTACATCACGTATTTCCTTTGGTGCTGTTTATCACTTCTCGGAAATGGATCAGAATTCTCATTTTGTTGTACTGGGCACTACTGGCTTATGATATGATAACATCACTGGTCATGAAATCAGTCTGGTCTTTGTTTTTATCATTGCTGGCAACTCTGTACTTGGGGTGCCATTTCACAAAAATTATTAGTAATCACACTTTTTTCTTTTTCTTCCCAGAGAACCAATCTGTGGGGAATTCAGGGGAGGATATTTTCCCCTACTCTTTTACCTTCCCTTTTTCCTTTAAGCTAGTCACATCAGCTCTTGAGAATTTTGAATATCATAGGGATGTGCAAGCCAGCATACTCCTATTGCTGTCTCCTGAATGTGTTTCAGATTTTGTTTAGGATTAAACAACTATTTTAAAAAGTCACCTGGAGATCTGCCTCGAGCTGGAGGGGCAGGAGTGGCATGACTTGTGGGAGAATATGGGCAGGTACCTGTAGAACTTCTTATCTCCCATGGTCTGGAACTTCACTCATGAACAACTGCAGAATCCTGATGAAGTGATAGAATATTTGAAAGGAAAATGCCATGGTTGTTCCAAAGAGGCACAGCTTATTGCTTTGTGTTGGGCACTGGCTAGTATCTACCAAACACTGCTCAGCGTTATGCAGCACCCTTAGGAAGAAGGGAGAGAAAATCAACTGACAAATACTGTGGCTGCTCCAGCCCCTGCAACAGACACCGCAGCTACTCCAGCCTCAGCAACAGGCACTGCGGCTGGTCCAATCCCAGCTACCGGCACTGCGGCTGAATCAGAGAACCAACCTGTGTTGGTATCAGTTTCCCCTATACAGAAGAAGAAATCTTGGAAGTGAAAGTCAGCTCATTTAGTAAGGGATGAGGAAAAACCAGGACCATCATGAGCAGGGGAGGAAGAAGAGGAACTCCTCAACGATACTGAAACCACCCGATCCCTATCCCTGAGTGAGCTGCGAGATATACGAAAAGATTTTGGCCGGCGTTCAGACGAGCACCTTGTCACTTGGCTGCTCCAGTGCTGGGATAGTGAGGCCAGTAGGCTGGGATTAGATTATAAGAAAGCTAAACAGCTGGGATCTCTTTCTAGGGAAGGGGGCATCCATAAAGTGATTGGAAGAGATGCACAAGCTCTCAGCCTCTGGAGGCGACTCCTGTCAAGTATGAAGGAAAGATATCCCTTCAAGGAAGATGTTACCTATCACTCAGGCAAGTGGACCAACATAGAGAGAGGTATCCAGTACCTAAGGGAATTAGCCGTGCTGGAAGTAATTTATAGTGACCTAGACAGTGAGGAGTCACCCAAAGATGAAGTCCAATGCACATGGCTCATGTGGCGGAAGTTTCTATGGAGGCTACCATCATCATATGCCAATTCATTGGCAGTACTGAGTTGGAAAGATGGAGAGGGACCAACAATGGATAAATTGGCTAGTTAGCTCCAGCAATATGAAGAAAGTCTCTTTTCCTCCCTTCTCACGGCTGTGAAGAAACTCTCTTGGGAGTTCCAGCAATTCAAAGAGGATAGATCTTATTACCCACCCGTACAGACCAGTATTTCAGCTATTAGGAGTAAACGTTTCCCTGCTCAAGAGAAACAGTACACATGACAAGGTACCTTGTGATTTACCTTGCATGACCAAGGAGAGGACATGAGAAAGTGGGATGGGAAACTTACCTCGACCCTAGAGACACGGGTACGTGAGTTGTGGGGAAAAACAATTGCAAATAGAGGTTCTCCCTGGAAAATTGCTGCTCCAGTCTCCAATGGACAGTTACCCAGACAGAACAGAAGGGCTAATCTTACCTCTGATCCTATGGAAGGGAATTCTAATTCATATTCACAAGAAGTGAGCAGCGAATTGTATGAACAGGACTAGAGGGGCCCTGCCTCCTGTCAGGCGGAGGAGAGGTACAACCAAGTTTACTGGACTGTATGGATTCAATGGCCTGGCACATCAGACTCACGAGAGTATAAGACTTCAGTAGACACTGGTGCACAGTGTACCCTAATGCCATCAAGCTATAAAGGGGCAGAACCCATTTGTATTTCTGGAGTGACAGGAAGATCCCAACAGATGACTGTACTGGAGGCTGAAGTGTGTCTAACAGGGAATGAGTGGCAAAAGCATCCCATTGCTCCATGCATTCTTGGTATAGATTACCTCAGGGGTGGGTATTTCAAAGACCCAAAAGGGCACCGGTGGGCTGTTGGTATAGCCACTGTGGAGACAGAGGAAAATAAACAGCTGTCTACCTTGCCCGGTCTCTCAAAGGACCCTTCCATTGTGGGGTTGCTGAAGGCTGAAAAACAAAGGTACCAATTTCTACCACCACTGTGCACCAGTAGCAATATCGCACCATCCGTAAGCTGGTTTGTCAACTGGAGAGCCAGGGAGTGACCAGCAAGACTCACCCTTTAATAGTCCCGTATGGACAGTGTGAAAATCTAATGGAGAGTGAAGACTAACAGTGGACTACCGTGGCCTGAATTAAGTTATGCCACCACTGAGTGCTTCCGTGCTGGACATGCTAGAACTTCAATATGAACTGGAGTCAAAGGCAGCCAAGTGGTACGCCACCATTCATATCACCAATGCGTTCTTCTCCATTCCTTTGGCACTAGAATGCAGGCCAGTTTGCTTTCACTTGGAGTGAAAGTTTGATTTCACTTTCCAGTACACCTGGAATCCACTGCCCCAGGGGTGGAAACACAGCCCCACTATTTGCCATGGACTGATCCAGACTGCACTGGAAAACGGTGAAGCTCCAGAACACCTGCAATACATTGATGACATAATTGTATGGGGCAACACAGCAGCAGAATTTTTTGAGAAAAGTGGGAAAATAATCCAAATCCTTCTGAAAGCTGGTTTTGCCATAAAAAGAAGCAAAGTAAAGGGGCCTGCACAAAAGATCCAGTTTTTAGGAATAAAATGGCAAGATGGACGTTGTCACATTCCAATGGATGTAGCCAACAAAATAACAGCCATGTCTCCATCAACTAACAAAAAGGAAACACAAGCCTTCTTAGGTGTTGTGGGTTTCTGGAGAATGCACATTCCAAATTACGGTATTGTAAGCCCTCTCTATGAAGTGACCTGAAAGAAGAACAATTTTAAATGGGGCCCCGAGTGATGACAAGCTTTTGAACAAATTAAATAGGAGATTGTTCATGCAGTAGCCCTTGGGCCAGTCCAAACAGGACAAGATGTGAAAAATGTGCTCTACACTGCATCCAGGGAGAATGGGTCTACCTGGACTCTTTGGCAGAGAACATCAGGGGAGACTCGAGGTCGACCCCTAGGGTTTTGGAGCCGCGGATAGAGGCTCCAAGGCCCACTATACTCCGACTGGAAAAGAGATACTGGCAGCATATGGAGGAGTTCAAGCTGCTTCAGAAGTGGTTGGTACAGAAGCACAGCTCCCGCTGGCACCACGACTGACAGTGGTGGGCTGGATGTTCAAAGGGAGTGTCCCCTCTACATATCATGCAACTGATGCTACATGGAATAAATGGGTTGCACTGATCACACAGCAGGCTCGAATAGGAAACCCCAGTCATCCAGGAATCTTAGAAGTAATCACAGACTGGCCAGAAGGCAAAGATTTTGGAATGCCACCAGAGGAAGAGGTGACACGTGCTGAAGAAGCCCCACCATATAATAATCTACCAGAAAATGAGAAGAGATATGCCCTGTTCACTGATGGATCCTGTCGTATTGTAGGAAAACATCGAAAGTGGAAAGCTGCTGTGTGGAGTCCTACATGACAAGTTGCAGAAGCCACTGAAGGCCAAGGTGAATCAAGTCAGTTTGCAGAGATGATAGCCATCCATCTGGCTTTAGACATCGCTGAATGGGAAAAATGGCCTGTGGTCTATCTCTACACTGACTCATGGATAGTGGCAAATGCTCTGTGGGGGTGGTTAAAGCAATGGAAACAGAGCAACTGGCAGCGCAGAGGAAAGCCCATCTGGGCTGCCGTGCTGTGGCAAGATATTGCTGCATGGTTAGAGAATCTGGTTGTAAAAGTACATCACGTAGATGCCCATGTACCCAAGAGTCGAGCCATGGAAGAACATCAAAACAAACAGCAGGTGGATCAGGCTGCTAAGATTAAAGTTTCCCAAGTGGACCTAGACTGACAACACAGGAGTGAACTGTTTTTAGCTCAGTGGGCCCATGACACCTTGGGTCATCAAGGAAGAGACACAACATACACGTGGGCTTGTGATCGAGGGGTGGAATTGACCATGGACACTATTGCACAGATTATCCATGAATGTGAAACACGCGCTGCAATTAAGCAAGCCAAGTGGCTAAAGCCTCTTTGGTATGGAGGACAATGGTTGAAATGCAAATATGGAGAGGCCTGGCAGATTGATTACATCACACTCCCACAAACCCACCAAGGCAAGCACCATGTGCTTACAATGGTGGAAGCAACTGCTGGGTGACTAGAGACGTATCCTGTAACACATGCCACTCCCTGAAACACCATCCTGTGCCTTGAGAAGCGAGTTCTCTGGTGACATGGCACTCCAGAAAGAATTGAGCCAGACAACGGGACTCATTTCCAAAACAACCTCCTAGACTCCTGGGCCAAAAAGCACGGCATTAAGTAGATATATCACATCCCCTATCATGCACCAGCCTCTGGAAAGATTGAACAGTACAATGGACTGCTGAAAACTACACTGAGAGCAATGGGTGGTGGAACCTTCAAAAACTGGGATAAACATTTAGCAAAAGCCACTTGGTTAGTCAACACTTGGCGATCCACCAACCAAGCAGGCCCTGCCCAATGAGAACTTTTACATACTGTAGAAGGTGATAAAGTCCCTGTCCTGCATCTAAGGAATATGTTAGGGAAGACAGTCTGGGTTATTCCTCCTGTTTGCAAAGGCAAACCCACCCATGGGATTGCTTTTGCTCAAGGACCTGGATGTAGTTGATGGGTGATGTGGTAGTATGGGGAAGGATAGACCCTACTTGTCACAGGCATTTACCCTTGGTAAAATCACCCTGACTATTCCCAGGGACTTTCTTTTCCTTAATATGCCCGAAAATGTGCTCCAAGAGGACTCATACCATGAGTTTCCCAGGTTGATAGGCCTGCAGTTCTCTGGGTTGAACTTTTGGCCTTTTTTTGAATGTGGGTGTAACACTTTTGCTGAAGAAGTTAAAGTATATTATCCCTTTCCAGGAGAAAACAGGAAAAAAATGAAAAGTTTGTTTAGCATCTATTTAACAAGACCATAATGCCATCTTCTAAGTCTCTTGATATTTTCTTTATTATATTTTACTATTCCCTGCTCTACAGAGAGCCAATGAATGGTTCATAGGTCATGGCTAGGTTTTGGTGGATTGGAGCCAAACTATGCTTCACTCTGGCAGTTTTGCACAAGAGGAATTGTGTCATGAAAGGCTGTATAAACTAGTGTAGTCTAGTACAACCTCATCACTCTTCTAGGAGGTGATTGTGAGTATTTCAACTCTGGCTGTTGCTGCATACTAAGAGAAATACAAAGATGGTTTGCATGTGTGTCCAGCATGAACTTAACCTCATTAAGAAATTGGCCTTGTTGTTCTGATCAGCTGCAAAAAGCTTCCCAGATGAGTCTTTGACCAAAAGGCAATCATTAACTTTGTGAAAGGCAGTAGGTGTGCCAAGAGCTGTTTGCATCCAGCTACAGTAGAAGTTGGACAGTGGGGGATTGCCCCTGGCTGCACTGGTAACTGGAAGGCTCCCCAGAGCTGGAACGTGTCCAGGAACAACTGTTCCCAGCACCAATTTGGACAGGATTTGCAAGCGATGTCCTGAACAACTCCCAGACATAGTCCAGAGGTTAGCTCAAGTCAGGTCTAATTTTTAAAGGCAATTTGCATGTGTCCATCTCATTTAGAGGTTTAACAAAATGTATCTGGGCTCTTACATGGCAATTGGCCTCAGTGCAAGAAAGCAGTCCTGGGAATATTTAGTCTACTAATCGAATGTCTGGTATCATTATAAAACTAGTCTAATAATAAAATAGATATGTTCAAATGTCTAGCATAGAAATCTGACCCTTTGAATCTCAAAGTGAAAAGCAATTTTACATCAAAACATAAACCTGATGTTTCGGTGATTCCTTACTCAATTATGGAAAACATTGGGAGACCCCCAAAGTCTGAATCTCAGAGACCAAAAGGAGCAGCAAGATATATGAGTTATCAAAATTAGTGGGGCTATTCAGAGAATAAACTTCTTTTTCTTGCGAATGAAAGTGCTAATTCTGTTAAGGGGGAAATTGCTGATCATTTTGTCTTTGAGTCTTAAGACTACCTTAGAAGTCATGGTGAACTTCCAGCATTACATCTTCAGACAGGAACAAGTGGATGGTTCACTGACCAACCATCGAAACTGGGGAGGCAGATAATAAGACTCTTTTGGTATAACTCCAGATCAAGGCTGAGCTTTGTATGGAATTAAACTTTAACCAAAGGATGAAGTTTTGTCCATGCTCTGCTATTTCCTGCTCAAATTCTGACTTCCTTGATGGAATATGCTTCTTTCCCAATTAAAGGAGCCCAAGAATCAAATTATACCAGTAAAATAGAGCTTGTTTCTTTTCTCCTGGTCTCTGTCAAGGGTATCAGGAGACACCTCAAGAGGTGAGAGTATTTCCTTCTTGTCTTCTCTGCTGACCTCATGGTCTCTACTGTCTACTTAGCTCTTACACAGGCTTACATATTCTGCCTGTTGCTACACTTCGTAAGGGATAGAGAAGTTAGACTTTTGCCAAGTACTGATAACACTGTTATTCTGTAGAAATGTTACCTAATATTCTTGGCTTCTACAAAGCCTTCATACGTGGCACCACTGTGGCAGTACGTGATAAACACATGGCTATGCCCACTCTGGTATCTTCTCATACAATTAAATCAAACATTGAAATGTTTTGTTTAGGTACCATTCGTAATACAAACAGATTAAATAGTAGTTTTTTTACCTCTTTAAAAAGAAAAATTTCCTTGATCCTGGCTTAGCAAAGTAAAAGGGTGAGGGAGGCTGTGCAAGATAAGGCAGAATTTGTCAAAAAGTTGGAAACTCATCCACAGAAGAAAACAGTAAAGCATGTGAATTCTGACAGGAGAAATACAAGAGCAGAGTAAGTCAGGCCAAAAAAGTTTTTTATGGAGCAACCTGTAAAAGCAATAGAAGAAATCTAATCCCCAAAAATGGAATCTTATCAGAAACCATTGAGCAAATTGATTATGAAAGTGTATTAAAAGATTTCTTAAAGGAGGTAAGGTGACAGCAGAAAGTATCAGTGAGTATTTGTACTACAGGTGTCCTCAAGGATGTTGTCATGCTGGGACTTTTCTTCAAGAGGAATGCAAGGGAAGATCACACTCAAAATGAAGTGGTTAGAGAAGAAAATCAACATCACACTGTTAGGCCAGGAGAAAAGTCTAAGCTGCCCTGAGATAAGAGGATACTCGCATACATAAATAGTTACAAGTAGTTTGGGATAACAGAAATCAAAGATCACTGGGACGAAGTTCAATAACCTGACAGTAGTGAGTAACTGAATGATAAATAGGCAAATGATATGCCAATTTCATGTATAATGTACAAAAATGTAAAGTTGCACACACAGTGAAGAAAAATCCTAACATGCTGAAGTGCTGGAATGGCTGGCTGGATATTTCATTCTGATAGGGTATAGCCTTTTTGCCCCTGTATATTACTGTTTCTATAGGATACATTTTCAAATATTCTTCTGTCTGATCTAAAAATGCTGGACTTGGGAGGTTGCATCATCTGAGCATGACAGAACTCCATCTGACTTCTGGAACAGGACACTGGCAGGACAGAATGTCTTCTGAAACCACTTATGCTGATCAATTGCATGAGTAGTTCAGTGTAGGGATCCAGCAAAGAAAGAAGAGTGTAAAGAAACCCAGCAATCTAGCATTGGAAAGAGTAACCACTTGTGAGTTAATAAAAGTATTAACAGAACCTGGCCCAGTGTTATTAGGAAGCGAGGAGAACATAAGGCCTGAAATGATAACAGTTTTCTAAGGCTTACTTAGAAAGACTGGCTGCAATGGTCAATGAAATTTAATATTTAGCAGCCAAACCTCTCAGTCCTGCCACATTTAGATACTACTACACTAAGCAGAGAAAACAGGCAATAAGGCTTTTACAGTACTCTACACAGCAACGCTAAAGCAGGCCCTCTCCTGCATAACACAATCTCAAATTTGAAATACGGCTAAGTAAATCTTAGGTCTCCCAGGCTTCTGGGAAAATGGCCTAACAAAGCCTACATTAAGAACAGTATCCCAGAAGATATCCCTATTAATATCTCTATAGAAATGATTCCGTTATGTTTATCAGTTATCTGAAAAGGCTGTGGTTGCTAGTCCTTTCCAAAGAAGTGCTCCATCCATACAAATGAATTTATGGCAAGGTAAGGCCACATCAGATACCCATAACCAACAACAGAAATATAAATGTTTTTCCAAAAACCTTTTATGAAGCTTATATGTTTGCCAAGAGTGAACCTGTAAGAACAGAGGTTGGGTATACACTTCCCATAGAATATGAAAAAGCTAAAAACAATTGTTCCAAATCTAATGTACCCATCTCCAAATTGAACCATTTATCTGTGCATAAGGGCCTGATCTTTCTGAAACAGAAGTGTAAGTCTGTGCTTGTCTCAAAGTCCCAGCATTAGGTATAGCACTTTCCAGAGAATGCATGTAGTTGTTATCTTGTGCAGATACAATATGTCTTCGTAAGTCTGAGAAATCTCCAATATCCAGAAGAACCTAGGCCTCCTCAGGCTGCTCTCTCCAGCTGTATGTCACCTCATACTGGGAGCTGTAAATGACATTGGAAATGTCCAGACCCTAAAAAGGACAAAGGTTCTTACCAGAGTAGTCTCTTTCCTTTCTGATAATGATCTGCATAATCCTCAAATTCCTTGGTCTGCAGTATGGTTGGATCGGAAGGTGAGAAATATGTTCTTACATCTATATAAAACAAGCATATTATCAAACTAGGTTACACACAATAAGAAGACCTAAGCACACTCCTTTTGCTATGACACCTCGATTCTTTCTCCTAGACTAGTACCCCTTTTGGGATTCATGAGAGACAAAGGGCTCTTCCAATCAGTGAAACAGAAAACAAAAACTGGCTCTAAAGGGCACTATTCCTTTTCCTACCTCAGAAGGACCACCAAAACACAAGTTACCTGAGCTTCTCATGTTCTTCAGAACTGGGCTTCCCTATGCTTCCCCAAGCCTTAACACTAAGGCGATATATATTAGGTGGAGAATGCATCAGGAATTGAAAAAGAAGTACTGGCTCAAACTGACAGCTCAGCACTGAAAAGAAACAAGAAGATCCTTTTAAGTCAAGTCCTGTTCACAAGTGGAAGAGGCATGCGTTACACAGCAGTTCTCTAGGCAGTTGTACCAGTCCATAGTATGACTCCAGCTCTCCCAGTTGCTCTAAGTGTACAAACAGGTACCATTGTTTCACAACAGGGACTTAGAAAGGCTGGCCAGCTTTGACAAGAGCCATTTAGATAAATACTTAGAGAAATATTTAGAGAAATATTTAGGTTGGAATGTACCTCTGAAGGTCTTTGAGTCCAACCTCCCACTTAAAGCAGAGCCAACTTCAACGTCAGATCCACTTGCTTGTTCAGTTGTGTTTTCAATATATCAAAGGATGGAGATTTCACAGCCTCTTCAGACACCCATTCCAGAGACCATCCAACCAGTCTTACCTGTAAATATTTTTTTTTTCCTTATATCAAATTGGACTTTCTCTTGCTGCAACTTGTGACTGTTCCCTCTCATCCTCACACTGTGCAACTCCCAGACAAGCCTGATCTGTCTTCTCTATATGCGGTGGAAGATAGTAGTAGATCCCCTTAGCTTCTGTTCTCCAGGATGAAAAATCTCAATTCCTTCAGACCTCCACAATCATCTTGGTGCCCCCACTGCTGAACATAACCAGCTTGTCAATTACTTTCTTGTACTAGGAGGCTGAAGTCTGGACACAGAACTGCACATGTAGACTCATGAGTGCTGAGTAGAGGGAATAATCACCACTCTTGACCTGCTGGGTCCACTCCTCCCAGTATAGCCTAGTATGTGGATAGTTTTCATTACCATAGGGAACCACTGCTGATTTGTGTTCAGTTTGTTACCCACCAAGACCTCAGAACCTTTCCTGCAAACATGTCAGTCAGTCATTCTCTAGGATATGTGCCGTTAGTTCTTCTCGGATATTTCTTTTTGCATTTGCTTCAGAAGGTTTCTATCAAGCCACTTCTTCAGTCTGTCAAGAGCTCTCTGAATAGCAGGCCTACCCTCCAGTATATCACATAGTGTCCCCAGTTTGCTGCCATCCAGAGTCTTGCTAAGGCTGCATTTCATACCACTGTCCAAGTTCTATTAGTACTAAACATTATGAATCTCAGCATTGATCACTCATAACCGGTTACTGCATTCAACACTAGCCTAGGCTGTTTTCCCAATACCTTGTCCTAACCTTATGGCTCTGAAAAATCACTGTCCAGCTGAGTGGTAAAGGCCTGTGCTTGAACAAAAGGACACAGAGATTAACTAAATCATGCACTCAATATCTTAAAATACTAAGAAGTTAAAGAGGAATGAAAGTAGTAAAAAGGCAAGTGAGCAATATGAACATAAAGCGCTAGATACCTACAGAAGTAAATTCTGGGCTGATATCAAGTTAATGGCGGCTGATCTCTTAACTTGTAATATACTTAAGCTCTAGGATTAAGCAGGGTTTTAGATATACTCCTGTCCTTTGAGATTCCTGTTGATTACAGGACACTGTTCAATGTGTCAGCCTGTTTTAAATCCCATTCTCAATTTTCTAGTTGCCCTTGTGTACTTTAGGAGATCTGAGGAAAATTCAAGTATTAATAGGCCCATTCTTGACAGTGGAACAATAGCATTAAGGAGCCAGAAATTTTTTAAAAAGTTTTTATTCATCTCAATAAATTCATACTTATTCTTTTGAATATGAGACAAACCCATTATTTTTCCTTAAACAAATTAAAATGTTACTAGAACTTCTTGACTGAAATATTTCAATCATAGTCACAAAATGGAAGATATCCAATAAGGACAAGTTACCCAAGCCAAAAGTTAAAGTTAGCCAAAATTAAAAGTAAATACAATGGCAATTAAAAAAAATTAATGTGAGGTATCATTCTCTCTTGGCTGCACTACTGTTTTTGCCAAGAAAAAGAAGAAAGTGAAGAAAGCCTATATGTTATTCTGACTTTCCACAGGAATATAGTTGCCTGAACTAAGAAATGCACTTTCAAATTCCCCCTTTTTTCTTGGTTATTTCACTACGTCAACAACTAGTATTATTTCTTCATTTTCAGATGCTAGTGACTGAAATTTAGTCTCCATCAGCTGAAAGGAAAAGAAAAACTTCCATTAGTTTTATACATAAGGTTAGGTTAGCCTTTACTTGCTGGTGCACAATTCTGAGAGCATTTCAACTTTTGTTGCATATTTTATAGAAATATTTCATTTATTTGTTTCTTAGCTGATACGCTTTCCTTAGTTGGACATAGCATAGCAGTGACATTTCAGCAACTTTGTAATGCTGACACATGATTTTTGACTAGCCTGGAAGCGGACAGGGAGAACGTGTGCTTTCCTCCTGTGAACCATGCAGATTACCACAAATGATCTCAAACTAATTAATACAGAAGAATTAACTTCATTAAGATCTGAAAGTAGATGAGTACACATTGGCCTGAAGTTCACCTAATTGAACAGACCATGAGAAACTACTGGACATAACATGATAAACTGCTGGACAAGAAAAGAGCACAAGTGAGTTGCTGGTTGGTATGCTGGTCTGGTCAAACCCTGTATGTGACCACCACAGTCTGTCCTGCTACCTTACAAAATCCTGTTTTGAACTGTTTTCTATGTCACTTTACTTTCTATCCTGTGTGTCTAACTTGATAGAAAACTGCATTAAAGCTGGACTAGTGGCTGAGCAGGAGCGACCTGCAACTGGAGAGACCCAAGGTGAGAGCTGGTGACCTGGTGGGGGGACCCAGGGTCCTGACACAGAGATCAGGTGTGAGGAACCCGTGAATTTATGGCTGTTGTGAATGAAGAGAGTGAGGGAGTATGCACGTCTCACTGGCAAACTTCAGCTCTGCTCAGCTGGAGAAAAGCAGGAGGACTGGGATATCTGTGACCCTATTTATGTGAGTGCTGTTGGTGTGGATGTGGTGCTGGTAAAGGCACCTGTGCTGGTCTTTGTGACTGGCTGCATTAGTGACTCTGTGTGTGTCATTGTACATGTGTGTGCCTGTCCTGGTTTCAACTAGGATGGAGTTAATTTTCCTCTCAGCAGCTGATGTGTTCTGACTTTAGTATGTGAAGGATGTTGATAAACACACTGGTGCTGTTATTTGTTGCTAAAGAGACCAAGGTCACTGTCTGGCTTCCCAGGTGTCACTAACGTGCAGGTACAGGAAGCTGGGAGGGATATAGCCAGAATAGTTGACCCAAACTGGCCAAAGAGACTATTCCATGCCATAAACAACATGCTCAGTACTTAAGTGGGGACTTAAGTGGGGAGTGGGTTGGTGAGCTGTCTTTTTTTTTTTCTCGCTGTTCAGAATTGTTCCAGGATCATTTACAGTTTTTTTTTTTTGGTTCTGTGATTGCTGCTTGGGACGGGTTGTATTGATCATCAGGTCATCAGGTGGTGAGAAATTGTGCATAATTAAGTTTTGTTTGTTTGTTTTGTGTGTTTAAATTTTAAAATTATTATTATTATTATTTCTGTTATTATTATTATAATTATTTATATATATATTATTATCTTTTCCTTTGCTATCCTAATAAACTGTCTTTATCTCAATGCACGAGTTTTCTCCCTGATTCTCTCCCCTATCCCCTGGGGAGAGGGTGATTGAGCAACTGTGTGGTACTCGATTGCTGACTCTAGCTAAACCACGACAGCGCCTCGTGTTGGGAAAACACGCAGCCTTTGCTGCTAACTGGACCTACCAATGGGAGCATCAGACCCTGCACCTGTGAGACTGGAAGGGGAGAAACCCCCTGGTTCTGGAAGAGCACTTCATTTGCCTTCCCTTAGCAAACTTGCCTGCTGATTTTCTCTTGTATTCCACAAGACAGAGCAAAGAGAAGAGTTATTCTTTGTGTTAAGTTCCTTATAATTTTAAAAAATAATACCTGCAGTAGAGTCTTGTATGTATTTCACACATTCAATATGAAATAGAAAGACAACATACCTCTGGAATTGTATCAGATAGCCCACAAAATGCATTTTTTGGCTCTGGGATTTGTGAAAATGCTGCTTTCCAACAGCCAGTCCTGGAGTTCAAAAGGGATGGAATAGAAAAGAAAAAATAAGTAACTGTCCTGTCAAAACCAGTGCACCCTTGAATCAGCTCTTGTCTTCCTCTTCCAGGACAGAAGAGAAATTAAAAATATACATAATCTCATCACAGAATGAAGACATGTCAGGAAAAGACTAAGAATATGGAAGGTAATAGTTTCATTTTCGGTTAAAGATTTGCTAGTAGTTATTTTCTTCTTTGAAAGGAAAAGGAATTTGTCCTGCTCTTTAAGAGATTACAACCAGTGAAAAGTGGGTGCAAAAATTTAAGAAGTTAGACTAACACTATCCTCTCTGAATTATTGCATATTTCTACACAAAGTCCATGATACAGCAGAATATTCTCTTTCTTTCTGTTTCACTTACATGCTTTATTTCAAGAAGCAAGCCTCTTAGCATATGTTCTTTCAGATATATTAGGTTTGCTAGGACAATTCTAGTGATCATTGTTTACTGGTAAGTACAATCAACCTCTGTGTTTGCAATAAATTCAGCAGTTCAAGAAATCAGAGAATCTATTGCATAGACAGTCTACCTTGCAAATATTCAGAGCAGCTGTACTCTTAATATAAGTAATTGCATATAACTGCTTTCCTTGCCACGTTGGCAGAAGAGGCCCTCGAAAAAGTTGTCTGGATCAGCTGGGGGGGGACTTTGGGCATCACCATTATAGTACTTGCCTCAGGATCATTCATTTGAACTAATTTCTACTACAGTGTGAGTGAAAAAGTTTTATCTATACTACAGAGACATCTCTACCTTATTTGTTTAAGAACTGTGGATTTTTCACACAGTCACATGAAATAAAATATATGTGTAGATTAATTCTACCTTTTGCAGAACAAAATTGCTAGAATTGCCACTGAGATGGTCACAGCTGCTACCACAAGTAAAATCCATACTGAAGAAGGAATAATTTCTTCATTTCCTGAAAAAAATAAACAGTCATAAAGTATTATTGCTAACACAGAGGAATAGATGCGCAGCTGTGTCAGACATCTACTGTGGTGACTGATTGGTAAATGTCAGTCTGAAAGTTTTCAGTTGGTATAAAAATCAACTCTTTAATTCAGCATCTTAGTGGTAACGTCTGCTGGGAAGGATTGACATTGAGCGTGTTTGTCCATTGTAACCAAGTATGCACTTCAGTTGTAAACGTGCAACTTGTTGTATTGATTTCCAATGTCAGAGTGTTAAGAGACATATTAATTTTCTTCCTCCTCTTCTTCTCAATAATGTGGAGGGAAACAAAATGTTTGTCAAGCCTTTATATGTTTGTGTGTCTGTAGATGCACAGTGATGTGTGAAGCAGACAGGACATCACTGTGGGAAGAGTAGCCCAAAGGATGGATTTTCATTCTTACCAAACTCAACAGGTGCACTCCACTCCCCCCAGGCTGAGGTCACAAAGCATGTACTGCCAGCTGTTCTCATTTTCAAGAGGTACTTCTTTCTTGTATTAAATCTTTGAAATGTGTGACTACTCCCCCCTTCCTAAAGACAAAGCAAAACTGAGTTGTTTTTCTTTGTTGCATGTCCAAGTGTTCATAATACACAAGTGCCATTTACCAGTGAAACTTCTACAAGGCTAGGAGAGCATGACTTGTTAAAGTAGACTGCTGTTACAAAGCAAAAAGTAGAACATATACATAGAATCATAGAATCATAGAATGGTTAGGGTTGGAAGGGACCTTCAAAGGTCATCTAGTCCAACCCCCCTGCAAGGAGCAGGGACATCCCTGACTAGATCAGGTCGCTCAGAGCCCCATCCAGCCTGGCCTTGAATGTTTCCAGGGATGGGGCATCCACCACCTCTCTGGGCAACCTGTTCCAGTGATCTACAACTCTCATGGTGAAAAATTTTTTCCTAATGTCCAATCTAAATCTACCCCCCTCTATTTTAAAACCATTACCCCTAGTCCTATCACAACAGGCCCTACTGAACAGTCTCTCCCCGTCTTTCTTGTAGGCCCCCTTGAGGTACTGGATGACCGCTATCAGGTCTCCCCGGAGCCTCCTTTTCTCCAGACATGTTTATCTTCTACATACATGTTTATTATGTATGTAGTATGCACACATCTGTGTATCTCCTTTAAAAAAATAACCTGCCACTCAGAAAATTTTTATGTTTAACTTTTAAACTATATCCTTTTATTTCTTATGATGTAGTCTGATCTATTAATAATTCTTCTTGGCACATTGACATAGGCAGAAAAATATCACGAATTGTCTCATTTCAATACTGCTAGAATTGTGTGATTTGAGGAATAAGCTGCATGCATCTCACCTTCCTCAGTCTTTGCCTTATGACTTTTCAGGAAAAACATAACTTCCTAGCCAAACCTTTAAAACAAATAGAAGACTGCAATACTTAGTGTTACTACAATTTACTGAAAGTGGGCCTGTTCTCAGATACTTTCAGGACAGTGGTGGCATGTGCAAGCTGCAATGATTAGAAGGAGGTGCAGCACACCTGAAGGGCAGCCTCTATCCCAAAGGATCTCAAAGGGCTTTTGCGGTCTTTGTTTTTCACAGAAAAAATTAAATTCCTAGCAGGTATCTTCTCTCTACCTCTTTTCTCTGCTGTCACTAATGTGTTTGCATTCAAATTCTAATGCAAATATTTGAGGGGGAGAGTGAACAATATAATGTAAAATGGAATGTTTTTCAAAATACTTACAGAGTAGTAATAAAGATCTGCCCTTGAATGTATAATAAATGACAAACCTCATGATGACTTAGCAGTTTGACACATTCATGAAATTTATAAATAAGGATCCCATAATGCACAGGACACTGAAAATATAGTGATTTAAAGGCATTTGCATACTATTTACTTTTCAGAGATTACTATGAAACTAGCATGTATTACTGATTAATAGAACAAGCAGACTTACTTGTACAGAAGTATATTTGATTCTTCCCTCAGGATTATCCTGTAAATTGAGAAAAAATATTTTTATGATTGCTTGTTTTGTGTTGAGATAATAAGTAATTTTTATCTACTGTCCCCTTTTTTTCTGCATTACCCTTTCTTAACTACTTGACAGTTTGTCCAGAAGAACTAGTAATTTATCTAACATTTAGTATCTAATACAAAATTTAGGTCAACAAATGCCATGTTTATATAGTAAATAATTCTTCTATGGAAAAGTATTTGTTTTCCTTACCACCAGAGTTGAGAAATAGATTTTATTCCAGATTTGTGATTAAACTGAAACACAAGCAAATGAGACCCGAATGAAAACTGTAGCTTTATTCTTACACACATCAGGGGAAAAAAAAAAAGTATAAAAATCTGTGAAATAAACTTTTTTGTTTGTATCTAGTGTTTGTATTTTACAATAAATGCCACTATAGTTAATTGGAAATACTATGTAAATATTGTTTCCCTTTCCCCCAGATGAAAACATTCAGGACTGATGTGGATTCACAGGTATTTTAGGCTGCCCTCCAACTATATTTTTGATAGATAGAATAAAATTAACTCATCTCTTCCAAATAGCCATAATGACTACTGTGTCATGTAGTGACCACATAAAACTAATGACTGCAGACTGTATCATCTCCATTAGCCTGCCAGTTATGTATTTTTTAAAAAATTATTTTACCTTCTGTATTGCTCCAGTTTAAAACAAAATGAAATTAATCCAAACTTGTTTTATCAAATGACTGCATGCCTGCTCATATGGCACCTGAACATGAGTTTGCAAGGAGTGCTGCTGTACAAAACAGCTTCTACAGTCTATAAACAAGCTAGCTTAAGCACAGGAATCAATCCAGGACAAAGTGCAACAATATAGTCTCAGGGGTTTTTTTTGTGTTTGTACTAAAATAATATATGAGAAATTAAAACAGTGATGTCATTGAAGACTTCAGAAAGTGGCATTCCGGAAGGACAGCTGGTCTTTTGCAAATTTTGGAAGAAGAGATGTATTAAAGGGCACTATGTTTAAAAAAAATGAAGGAGACAATGTGTGGGATCGTTAAAAGAGACTCCATCCTGCAGGGGGTGGTGGCACCAATCTACTAGAGTGATCTGATGGAGGGCTGTTGCTTGCCAGGGGCCAGGATCCAGATTGCTGCAGAAGGACTGCCAGACTTATTTGGTCATTGAACTATTATCCCTTCCTGCTCTTCTGTGTGGGCATCAATGGTATGTCCAGGGTAATCTGGATGGTTTCAAGGGTGATTGCAGAGCACTGGGGAATGGTGAAGGGCAGGAAGCTCAGATGGGGTCTCCTCAGTCCTTCCAGTGAGAGGGAGAGGCTTGAGCAGAATGGAACTCATCCACCAGGTCAACAGCTGTCTGAATGGCTTGTCACAGGCAGAGCTTTGCCTTCTACAACCTTGGGACCCTTTTAGAGAAACTGGAGCTACTGAGCAGGCATGCGATGCATTTCACCAAGTGGGGTGAGAATGTCCTTGCAAACAGGCTTGCTAACCTGGTCCTTTTGCTCTATATAAAAGATTGCTTTGAATACATAGAGCTCTGTCTTGGGACAGATATGAACCAGTAAGAGAGCTTGTGAGTGGGCAGCAGAGGCCAGACCAACACAGGTGACAATTTAGTAGGTGTTCGTTCCAGATCTCCTGATCAAGAAAAGGAAGCAGGTGAGACCCTCTCCAAGCAACCTGAGAAAGCTTCACAGCCACAGGCCTTGGTACTCAAGAGACTGCCCTGGAGGACAAAGTTGCTTGTTGATCTACGTGAACAGCCTCCTCAGAGCACAAGAATGGTCCATTCTGGTGTGCAGAAAATTGAGCAGGTGCACCAGGTGAGCGTGGCAGGACATGAAGCTTGAATCTGAGCTCAGAGACAAAAAGGAAATATGCAGAAGGTAGAAGAAGGGATTTGGGCAGAATACAAAGACGTCATCTGCACATGCAGGAATGGTGTCAGGAAAGCCAAAGCTCAGCTGGAGTCAAGACTAATGAGGGAAGTGAAAGGTTTTTATGAATGCACTGGAAGCAAAAGGGAGGTTAAAGAGAATGCAAACCTGTTGCTCACAGAGTTGAGGAAACCTAGTTACAAGGGACATGGGAAAGGCTGAGGTATTTGGTACTATTTTAGCTCAGTTTTCACTGGTAATGTTTGCTTTCAGGTTTCCCAGATATCCTGATCTATAAAGCCTTAACTTGAAACATTGCTGAAGAAGAATCCAAGATTCTCAGCAAATTTAATTTATCAACATCAGACATGAAAAAATGTGATGGAAATTATCTTATGCATGGTATTATCCCTTTTCTGTTTGCTTCCAATGCAAGTAACTTCCAATTGTGAAAATAAAGTTTAAAGGGTAACTGTAATACAGTATATGTTGGTCAAGGTGTCTTAGTGAAACAATACAAGTTTATACATGGCAGTGGTAAAACAATAAATTTTAGAATACTGTAATTGCTGGACCTTTACATAATGAGTAGCATGAAAACCGTTAATGATTATTTTTAAAATGCTAGGCAATTCACACTACATGTAAATTGAGTGTTCTTTATAAATTGAATATTAGGCATATTGAAGGACTTTAAGAAGTATGTATTGCTTTACGGCACTTGTATTCCAATGTCACACAGGCTTTTCTATAAGCTTTCTTTGCTGCAATGGCCAAAGGATTTGGAGAAGTAATACAGTTTTGCAGCAGTTAGTTGGAATTGCAAGAAAATTCATCTGTGAAATAGCAAACCCGATCCAGACTAAGAATTTCCAAGAAACAGAAGTCTAGGGAATGCCTTCAGTCAGCCACCAAGTGGCCAAGTCTGGTTGTAGTACAGACAAACTTTTCCTCTGTAGTCACTATCTGCCACCCTGTGGTCATTTGACGCAATTCTGCCCCAGTTATGGTTTAGGAGCTACTCTTGCAGCGGACAGAGCCATCTCACTCCTTCCCTATGGCTGCACAAAAGTTGTAAAGCCAAAGTCTGAATTTGGCTTTCAGTAGCTTTAATTATTCCCTCAGTAATCTGTGCTTATTTACACTGCCTTTCTGCTTTCTCTCACATTTGTTTTCCTTTTATTTAACATTATACAACTTCAGCTCTCAGATCAACAGGTGTATTGCTTGTATATGATATATGGATAAGCTATTTATATTTCATATGTAGAGAAATTTCATTCACCTCCATCAACTCATACGTGTTAAGTGGATACACATTTCTCTGTCCAGTATCTACAGCTGAGTTCTGCCCTTTCACAGAGATGCAGACAACACTGGAAGGACTCCAATCCAGGACTGCTCCAACAGTTCTTAGTGAAAGAAGTGCCTTTTCTGAGTTTTGTCACAGCCAAAACTGTGATACGTTCAAATCTTGATTAACCATGCTTCTCCTCTTAGTCCCACATAGTCACACTCAACCAGTGTATCTCCAGCAATATCTCACACAGAGGAACAGGGATAAAAAAATGGGGCAGCATGGCACAACAGGGTGCCTGAAAGGCACAACCACAAAGGAATATGTTTCTACGTATGCGGAAGGCTACACCATACAAGAGAGAGTGATTTTCTTTCTATCCATTTCTATTGGTAAATGCAAATGTATGTATTATTTTTAAATGTAGGTGAAGAAATTCCTCTCACCTTATACTTTATGTTGATTTCATACTTAAAACATTCATCTTTGTTAGAATGATCTATTTGGGGTCGTTGCCATTGAATTATGCAATCATTTTTAGTTTCATCACAGTTGACAGTGATATTTGATGGAGGCAAGAGCTTTTCTGAAATGATATAACCAGGAATTCAAATAATTGAAATCACCTGATCTCTTTTTGCTTTGATAAAAGAGAGTGCAATTGCAAGAAACACCTCTATGAAGAAAGATACTTATTTGTATCAATATTTCTTAGGAAGTCTGTTAGAAATAATTGAAAGACCAAAGTTCTTTAAATCTTGTCCCTAGGATCAGAATAAACAGGGACTAAGCCAGGGAATGTGACTTAGAAGCATACAAAGATACAAACCCCCTCCATTTACTTTTCTAGATAAATAAGGTAGAGTCCTATCTTCTTATAAGGATGATTTTACTGCAGAAGAACAAGCTGATGATAACCATACTGTAAGAAATCCAAAGGTCATTTCTTTCTTCAAGCCTCCTCACAAAATGCTTCTGGTGTTGTGAACTATGCAGTTTATTCCTCCCTTCCAAAAAAAATTAGCCATACAAATTTAAGAATGATGCTTCAGTTTTAAGAATCTAGCAAACTTCTTCACTTATCTTCCCTAAATTCACACATGGGAGCAAAAATATGATGACCTTTATATTTTGATCATCACCAAGGACTTGACTATTGTAACATCAAAAGACAGCCAGTCACGACAGTAAGGGTGATAAAAGGCTGATAGAGGAAATCTTTGTTTCAGCTAGACTGCTACTTTACGTCAATATTTAGAGACAGACTGGGTGTATTTGTGATGGGCTGTTTGGTCAAAGAACAGTCTTGGTTCATCTGCCATGAATGACACTACAGCTCAATTCCTTCTCCTTATGGAACGAAGCCTTGTTTGTCCGTTTTTTGGAGGCAACACCAAAAGCAGTGGGACTTTGCCAAAAAGACTTTGTCACAGTAAAGTCATTGCATAGGATAATTCCAAGCAAAACACCACATGTGAAAGAGCATATGAAAACCTGGGGTGTTTTGTACACGTATTAATTTCTTTAATCATGATTATGGTGTCAGTGTATGCCATCCCCACTGGCAATGAGAAGGAGAAATCAGTGCTCAGATAAACTTCTGAAAAGTGTCCTTTTTTGAAAGGTCTTTGGTCATCATTGAAAGGACAGAGAGGGAAGTACAATCTCTTAAGTCCTGTGGACCTTGCTGGAGAAAGGCCTAAAAACAGTAATGGTATATTGCTAAAGAATCTGAGGCAAGTTGCAGCTGTGGAGCTTTATTGCTTCATGTCCTTCATTGCTCTTTTGCTTGGGGAAAAGGTTTTCTTGAAGAGGTCATACTCTCTTACTTTTGACTCTAGGTGAGACAGGGTACTTTGTTCTTTCTCAGAGATAAATACTCTACTATTGTCAAATAACAATGAAAATAAAACAAATAAATTATTTGCTTACCAATCTTATACAGTTGAATTGACTTCTTGTAGAACTGGATCAAGGAGTCTTTGCTAGACCCGTTCACCAGGAAGTAAGCTATTTCATTCTTTATTTTCACATTTTGGAATCTACATCCCATATTTCTGCCATTTTCATCTTTAATGTAAAGCTCACATTCCATTGCATCATCGTATCTGTATATAGCAAAGTATTTCGGTTAAACAGTGTGATGTGTCAAACGAGAATTCAGACTTCTCTAGACTCAAGCAGACCTACTTACCTTGATTTCTGCCAGTAAAGAAAATATTGGGTATCTCCTGGAGCATCCCTGCCTGCCTGCCAAGTGCAGTTCATGAGGGAAATGTTATAAATGACACAGGAGAAGTTTTCAATGGCCGACCCATTCATGCCTGCCAACACAGGAATATCAGTGATGAGGGAAAATCGTGTGACTTGTCCAAGCTGGAGGATCTTGACACACACTTAGATATGTTAGGCACCTGCAACTCCAGCTGGTTATTGCTTGGGTTAGGAATTACTTGCTTCATTTTAGGTGGTAACACTGGAAGATACTTGCACTGACAGATTAAATGAAGAATTTGTCATGGTTAAATCCTCCAAAGATATGATTATAGCTGTATCTGATGGAATAAGTCTCAGGGAACCCTACGCTGTTCTAGTACAGGCTAAAACCTGAAGTGGCTACCCCTGTGCTTTGGATCATTCCTGTTCAAAAGGAGACACTGGAGCCACAATGCCACAAATGCCTGTTGTTCTTCCGTACCCTGCCATAGCATTTCTATTTGAAGGATGTTCTTCAGTGCCCTGTCAAATGATTGGAAAGTATGAGAAGCTTCCCTGTGTACTCCAGAGAGAGAGAGAGAGAGAAACCCAAGTTCAGAGCTCTGAAGCTTTTCAAGACTTAGGGAGGTGTAAATATAAACTTGTGAGGTGTTTGTACTCTGCAGCAATACCTTCTTCCACTTCGGATTAACATGAGGCACCTCCTCCTAATCACAAACATATCCATTTACTCCTTAACCTCCACTCTCAATGAAAGTCAGTAAGGAGACTAAACGTATATTTTAAAAGGAAGGATGACTTATCCATCCTTTTAAAAGAATCCTCTAATACTTTGAGCTCGATGAAGCAGGAAGTAGTGCTATTTTGTATATGGCAACTCCATGTTGCTTAAATGAGCAGGTCTTGTACCTCATACTATTAACAGTCATATATATTACCCCACTCATACAAAGGGGAGTAAATTCTGTCAGAGCTTTCATTATTGTGGACAGGACACTGCAAAGTGTTGGGCATTACATCATGAGTTACAAAATTCAAGGGGTCACAGATTTCTCAAGGAAGAATTTCAAAACGGCAGCCACAAACCTATTTCACTAATCTACACAAATCTGTGACCAGGCAATACAACTGCATGGAGTATCAGAGGAGTTCCCCAATGTTAGAATTTTCTAGAAACTGCCTATAGAAACCTTATTGTTTGACATAAATGTGTTATACGTCTTGCTTGACACAATAGTGTAGTGTAAAATGCTTCATCTGGATTCATGCAAAACAGACTGTGAAAACCAACACCTTCCTGTTATAGTTCCTGTGGCTGAAACCACTTTATTTTGGAGATTACCTACCCAATCAGATGCACAAGAAATATTAGCCAAATGGATGGAGACTGCTTTGGGCTCTAGATGAAGAGAACTTAGCTAAGGCAGGAGTAATACCTGTACAGGGAAAAGAGTAACCTCAAGAGGACAACTTCATGACTTGCTTTGAAGTATCTGTGCAGCTTGTAGAGGCCAGTGAAAGAGAAAACTATTTTGCATAACAAACATAGCCATTGCAAAATAGGAAGTGTTTAGCTTGCTGTCTTCTCTGCATAAGCACTGAAAACAGAATAAATCAGAAGCAGAAGTTGCCTTTTCAGAAGGTCATGCCGCTTCTCAAGTAATCCATTTACATGAGATCTGAGTTCTAGATCTCCTGTCTGCTATCAAAAGTTTGGATCTCCATTGGAGCTGAAGTCTGGATCTTATCTGGAGCTGAATTTGTCAAGGAATGTGAAAAATAAGGGCTTCTACAGGTACATTAGTCAGAAAAGAAAGATTAAAGAAAGGTATCGCCATGGATATAAGAAAGGAGAACTAGTAACAACAGACATGGAGAAGGCTGAGGTGCTCAGCAATTTCTTGCCTCAAAGTTCACTGGCAATTACTCTTCCCACATCTCTCAAGTGTCTGAATCTCAAGGCAGGGACTGGGGGGGTGAAATCCCTCCCATTACAAGAGGGGATCAGGTTTGAGACCACCTGAAGAACCTAGGCATACATACGTCCATGGGACCCAAGCAGATGCATCATAGGGTCCTGAGGGAATTGGTTGATGTAGTTGCCGGCTCGTGTTGAGTTTCTTATCCAGCAGCACTCCCAAGTCCTTCTCCTCAGGGCTGCTCTCAACCCATTCTCCATCCAGCCTGTATTTCTGCTTGGGATTGCCCTGATGCAGTGCAAGACCTTGCACTTGGCCTGGTTGAATTTCATGAGGCTTGTACAGGCCCTGCAGCCTCTCCAGCCTGTCAGAAATATTGCCACCTCAGAAATATTGTGTGACTTATGTGTCACACCAATTGGCCCTGAGCAAGCACATCACTGACTCTCCAATGTCCCTGAATGCTTATGTCTTGGTTTCAGGTAAGTCAGTAAGGACCCATGTATCTAATTCCATGTATCGTTTGTACTTAAAAAAATTCATCTGCACAGCGTGAGATACCTTCTGAACTAGGAAAAGAGACAATCTTACACCTCAGTCCCATCAAGCCTCTGATTCCACAAAAGTCCTCTGAAGGCAAGAATTTCAGAAGAATGGACAGAGAGGACAGATATGCCTCAGTACCAAGATAGATCTCAACAAAAACTAGAAAGGACTGCTAAAACAGAGGCTGTCTTGTTCTTTCCAAGGGTACTTTTTTCAGTTACTTAAGGTATGAAAGAAAAAGAAAGAAGGGTAATGATTTATCTCTGTTAAAACTTTACACAGCAAAGTTACCATTACAGTGTCAGTAAAATCTCTTGCAGTCACTGAACACTAGTCCTCAGTGAAATTCATGCTGCTCATTCAACTCAGTTCCATTTTACACTGATTCATCATCAAATTTCTAATAGGTGAGGCTGGCATCTCTGCTCTAATTGTCATATAACAGGATCAGTAAGGTGCAGGACTGGTTCCCAGATTTTTGGCTGCAGAGGTTACTAACAAGCACATCTAAGACAGAAGGCAACTTAAGTACAATTACCCATAATGAGCAGCACTTCACACTCCACCTTGGAGGACTGCCCCATGGAAATGTTCTACTCACAGTCTGTGCAGTGCAAGCCAACACACAACTGGGTGATCAGCAACATCCACTGGGTCATGAAGAGGAGTGCAGGAGGAGCAACCATCTCTTCCTCCTTGGAGACAGAGAACAGTGAGACATGCTCAAAGTGAAAGATGCCAGGGTGAATCACTCTCCGCTGAATTTGTCTAGTCCGACCTGCTCATATGTCTGCCCCTACACCATCTGGCCATCTCTCAGTTCTGGTGGGAGGAAAGATTAGATATAGACTTCTCAAACAGTGAGAGAAATGTTCAAATAAACAGTAACAAAGTTAAAGAAGTTGTCCTTTTCTGTAACAGAACAATTTGTGTGATGATTCATAGAGCTGGTGATCTCGAGAGCACTACACAAACATTGCATACATAGGTTTGATGACTGCCATCTTAAGGTCTAAATATTATTTATCTATCTGCTATATACAAAGGTTAGGATGAATAGATGTCAAGCAGGTGGGTAAATAGCTGCAAACAAAAAATATAAAAATTTCACAGCAATTTCACTCAGTTCGAGTTACCCAATGGTGAATATGGTAAGTTTGGTGATAGTATTAGTTCATGTGCTTTCAAGGATGTTTTTGAGCATAGGCTTAAAAGTGGATCTAGAAACTGTGTCTAACTTCTACAAATTTAGTATCAAACCCAGTAAGAAAATAAAAATTGTGGCTAGGACCTTTCTTAGGAGCATTAGGTTCTTTATTTGCAAAGACATCAGTCAACTAAGCTCTAAGTATTTCTCTGACAGCTTTTTACATTTTGAAAGTTCCCTTCCAATCCAAACATCACCCCTCCAGCCCTAGACTTCCTAGAATTTCAGTGAATACCTCAGCAAACAAAATAGTTGGAAAGACAAAGATGGCATACCTTTTATTTCAAACCTTTGTCTCGTTTATCATTCTATCATAGTCTTCAGGCTCAGAGAAGTTGAAAAGACTCATATTTTAAGTAGTTACATAGCTATGGATAGAGCTGTCTCCCTTGCTGCTTGTATTTTGGGGAACTGTTGCACCATCGGAAGTATTGCAAAATATGATGTTTATCACTTCCCTAGAATTCTTACCAAATTCATGTAATTGCACAACTCATGATTTCATATAACATGACTCCGGGCCTGTCCCACCCCCAGCAGCTGGGGGGCATGGGGGCAGCCCCAGCCCCGGGCATTGGGCACCTCGCTGGGGAAAGGGATGGGGACAGGCCAAGTCTAAGCCATGGGCCCAGGTAGGCCCAGCTGTGCAGGGCCCGTGGCCTGACAGGACAGGGCTGTGGGGAGCTGGAGAGCGGCCCTGCTATGGTGTTGCTGGGGAAGGGGCTGACTGCCCCTGACATGGGCTCCTAGGCCCTGGGCAGGGTGGGGCATGCCCAGGGGGCTGGGTAGGGATGGTCTATGGGGGCATTTAGGGAAATGACAATGCAAATTGTAAAAGTTCCTTAAACCTATGGAAAAAGAGGATTTTAAATTTTGGATATGAAGTCTTCAAATAAGACATATCACTGTCAAAAGTTGTGATCTGAGTGTTCTCAGTTCATTTCTCCCAGTGGCAAAAAAACAAACCACAAGACACCAGACAAACAGACAAAAAATTGCTAGTAAGGATCCAAGTACAAAAAGCCACTCCAAGGCCTGCATTTGTTCCCTTCTCAGGTCACAAGTGTGCATTTTCTAAATGAGAGAATTATTATAAACAGTGTAAAATGTCAAAAGCACACTGATACCCTGAAAGGCTTTGCTTCACAGAAGACAGTGTAATTTATGAAGATTTGTAATCCATGTAATTTCATTTCTTCACATGTTGAAATTGAAGCATCACTAGAAAAAATGACATTTTTCAAACAGCAAGATATGTTAACATTTTTCTCTTAAAAACAGGCAGATCCATTCTGCTGGAGTTAAAAACTTGCAGGAGAGAGAACTGTCCGTGTACTTCTCTATCACTCCCATTTCTTACTTACCATGTTTGGAAAAAGTCATCTGCTGTCCAGCACCCTTCCAGGATGGTCCAGGATTCAGCTTTATCAAAATCCCAACATCATTCCTATCCTACTGCTTCTTTATTGACATATGGAGTGATATAATCATATCAGCAGTAGTTCATATATCAACTATTCATACACAACTAAGATACAGTTATTTTCAAAAGAGAAAGCGAAAGATAGTGCAGTGCTGACTGTCTTTGGGGACAAAGAGGGCTTAGTTTTTAGAAACTCAGAAATACCTAGGGTCATGAACACTTCTGCTTTCTAAATTCCCCCTGAAGTGTGAGATTGATGACTCATGAGCTATAAGTGTGCCGTCATTTTCTGGGTTCATTCTCTTACGTTACTTGTAAATATGAATGATACTAAGTTGTCACTGAGACCAGCCAACACCCCAAAGTGGATGTCTGACCTGCTTTCTTCTCTGCAACTCATACAGTGTAAAGGGAACAGGTGTGGCATAGCAGGTCTACTCATCATATTACCAACTTTTTGCCATATTACCAGCTGCAAAAGTGTTTTCTACAAAAATAAAAATTGAACCAAAGAGGTTCCTTATACTGCTACTGAGCTGACAAAACTGAAAAAGGAGTTTGGATGGACCCCTAAAAAATCAGAGACTGAGTATGTGTGGAGAGTGTTGTTGTCAGGAGGACATCAGATTTTATTGAGTGAGAAGGAGGCTGAGGGGTATTGGGGTCCGGGAGTGTTCTTGACAACCAGAGACTACGGTGCTCCATGGTCTCTCACGCAACAGGAAGCCTATTAGGCCAGGGGGCTAAATCCTCAGGAATGAGGTGACCCCCTTGCAATTACAGGAACTGTTGAGCAATTAGTGGAGAGTGTGCAGGAGGTGGCTTGTTTGCAGATGATGTATAATGGGAAATTGGAGCCTAAGCAGGAGTCCACAGTGATGATGCGGATGACTCGCTTAAAAGGGACTCCCTGATTCTTCAAAACAAATCGGGATCCAATTACAAGGGAAAATGCAAGCAATGCCCCAGGGCAAAAAAGTCACAACTGCCTTACAGGGGCTTACCCCTCATCACATCCCCGACCCCCAGATAGGAAAGGGTAGACATGGAGGGAGACAACTCAGGAGTTGATTAAATAGGGGCGATAGTACGGCCCTGTTAACCCTCTAGCTGCTAAAACTGACTCTAGAAGCCTGAGGTGAGCCGAAGTAAAAATGGTTCCATGCCCTGGAGGTGACCAGAGAACTCCCCTTGCCAAACTGCCTGGAGGGAGGGACATCCTGAACAGGCACAACAGGCCGTAGGCAAAGGGGTGGCAAAAGGGGATCCTGTGTGACTTGATGGATGGGTTGCTGACAGACAAGTTAGAAAAACTGGTGGCGGGGTGGCCGGATAAGCCAGCAAATGAGGAACTAGATCTTAAAAACCCCAGAGTTCCTAGTGCACCTTCCTGGATTAACCCATTAGAGACCAGTGCCTCCCGAGACCCGATGGGAAACGAGATTCTTCACCCTCCGATGGTGAACGAGGTGGGCGAAGGTTGGTTACACATCAGACAGCTCACCAACACTGGCTGGGACGAGTTATTAATTACAGGCATTGAGGGGCCAAAACAAGTCTCGGTCACATTTTTAATAGATACTGGGGCCCTGATACCGGCTATTAAAGCAAAAGGTGCTACCAATTGCAGGATCACATTTTCAAAAGGGGTTAAATGGGAATGGACCAAATCCCACGAAGAAGCATTGCAGTTACCAGTGTTTGAAGCGGCTGCTCATCAAGCCCTTGATCCTGTTCACCCTGCAGATCCCATCCACCTATTGAGTTTTATTCCCGTAGCTTTAAAGATGCTGAAAACAGATATACAGCCTGGGAAAAGGGTTTTTTTGTTGTTAGTGAAGCCGAGCGGACTATTCGGCAATGATCAATCCCTGTCAGGGTGGCCCAGAGAGCCTCTGTGCGGAAATGGTACCCTTAGACCATTATTGTGACATCTTTACGGTATCAGAGGGGACCACAAAGATGTTAATCATTCAGGAGGAAATGGACCCAGCGAGAGAAACATGAGCTTCCTCCCGTAATACAAGTGGCTCCTCTGTTTTCTGGGCAGTTGCAGAATGTTTGGTTTACCAATGCTTCTTCTAAGCGGGAAGGAAAAACTTGGAAATATCGAGTTGAAGCACTTCATGTAGATGCTGAAAGACGCTCACGGAAAGGAACATAAAATTAACACCTGATGGATAGTGCCATCCTTTTAATCATATCTCTCCGGTCCATCAACAAGGACCGAGCGGGCTTTTGTTTTATCTGTTGCAGGAATACCTGAAGTCCCAAGAGTCAGAGAAGGGGAATTGAAGACGGAGCCTGATGATGGAATATTAATGTTTTGGGTTTTAGTATATTGATTTTTATATTACGTGTGTACTATCACCGAGATTACTGCTTTGTCTCGCTATCCACTGGTTGCTTAATTGAACTGAAGAGATTGATATTACTCAGCCTGAGTCACCCATGGTTTAGAGGATAACTTAGTCTTAGCCTTGATAAAGGGGTTTGCAACTACCCTCACTGAGTCTAGCATTACTGCTTGCTTGCCTTTACCTAAATCTGTAGAAGATCTCCTTCCCATGGATATTCTTCCCACAGACATAGCAAACAGTTTGCTGCGACTGTGGAATACCCAGGATTCCTGTGAAATACTGGATCCTTATTCCCCAGGTAGAAGATGAGTTCCAGTAGAAATCAATCAGCCATTAATTTTTTTTACTATCCACAACACAAGGTGTACCTAATATGGAGAAGGCATTAACATGACTTTTACTTGTGATCAAATTATATAGGCAACAGCAGCTTTGTGACCATGGGGATGAGTAACTAACATCTTACAATATAATCAACCCATAAATACAACCTAGTGTATACGATGGAAAAAAGGACGAGATTGTCCCAGGGAAAAATCCCCCAATCATAATTGTGCTTAGTTCGGTTTAGACAATAAGGGTTCCACACCATTTGAGTCAGAGTTCTCTTTTGCCTCAGTATCAAACAAATCAGCTTTATGGTCTTTCCAAAATGTGAATTGCTCTAATTGGGAACGTCATACTTGGGTCAGATACTATTGGTCAGTTTATATTACATTTAAAATCTGTTGTTTGTGCCAGAATCATAGCATAGCATACAAATCAGTGGATGCAGACCTAGCACCTCGTAATGACTGCCATGTTGCCTCTGGTGATGCTCCGGCTGGTTTGGTCTGGGCCTGTGATGATGGTAATATGCATACTTCCCTGTGGGCTGAGTTACCCGAACTCCAATGTACCTTGGGTCTCCCGATATTATGTCCCATGCAGAAGCAGACTCCTGTCCAACCTCACTGGATAACTCGCGTGAAATGGGCAAAAGTGACACTGAGCGGAGAAGTAGAGCAGTGGCAAAACCCAGGAGTAGCCACCCAAATAGCATGGGGAATGGAAGGATTCTGGGTACTTGGAGTTGCTACTGTGCAAACATGATTATGGTTAGATAAGTTAGCCTATCAAGCAGAAAAACTAGCTAATGCAACTGAAACTAGTATACCGCTGCTTAATCAGCAACTGCAAGCCACATAAAAAATGGCTCTTCAAAACCACGTGGCATTAGACTTAATGATGATACATCCAAATGGACTTTGTGGCTATTTAAACCTCTCCAGTACTGATTGTTGTATCTATATCCCAACTGGAAAAAATATGACAAGTAGCAAAAGACACTCATGAACTCCGAGAATCAATGAATTCTAGCTGGCTTTCAAAAATATTTAGTTGGTTCGGATTTAGTGTTGCTGGTTGGATCCAGAGTTTGGTACAATATATAATAATGTTAATTGCAATAATAATCATCGTAAGTATAGCAATATCTTGTGCAAAATCAACTATAATGAAAACTGTTAACATATGAATGATTCGACTGACTAATTACACTCCCTTATGGCAGAAGGAGGACGAGGAAGACCTAATCTGTGTCCTTAAAGCTGAAATAGCACCTTAAGACCAGACTGAGGAACTTTCTAACTCGCAGTGTAGATTGTACAGCTTTGAGTGGAAAAAAAATTAGGAGGTAGGAAATGGAGGCTAGTATAGCTATAACCCAGGCTTTTTTTTCCTTTCTTTTTTTTTTCCTTTCTTTTTTTTTCCCTCTCTTTTTTTGTTTCCTTTTCTTTTATGAAGAAACCCCATAGCATATTTTGTAACTTGTTTTTATGTAACTATAGTTATAACAATATATAAAACTATAGTTATAACAATATATAATGAACTTGAGTAGGTAAAGGACAACAGAACCGCAAAGCAAGAAAAATCTGTGACCCAACCCTTCTGGAAGGAAGTGCTGGGGCATTTTGGAGACATCCATTTTACACGAAGCAGAAACAACGTGGCCATCAGCCTACCACAAGGGCTGCAATCAGCATCTGCAGCCATCTTCTTCATGAATAGGTTCCTTGGAAGATGATGAGGTCATTCAAGAAGGTCTCCTCAGGCTCAGCATGGGTGAATAAAGGTGGAGACAAGCCGGGGAAGTTGCTGGAGCAGAAAGAAGAGGGGGAATCCCAGGTTTTGCACAGGACTAGCCATTGCAAATGGTTCAATGTGAAAATAAGATCCGGGTTCATCTCCATGAGCAACCAAGAGGGAAGCCCCTTGGAGTCTCCAGTTGATGTCTTTGTACACCAAAGCAAGCTTTACATGAAGGGATTTAGAAGCCTAAAAGGAGAACCAGTGGAATTTACTTTTAAAAAATCTTCCAAAGGCATTGAATCAATACAAGTAACAGGGCCTTGGTGGGAGCCCCTGGTTAGGAAGTGAAAAGCGACCCAAAGGGAAGACAGTACAAAAAAGAAAACCAAAGGGAAATAGATGCTACAACGTGGTGGCCTTGACCATCACACGAAAGAATGTAGTCTAGGACTGCAGCCAAAGAAGTGCCATTGCTGTCAGAGCATCATGCACATGGTGGCTAACTGCCCCCATAAAACTATCTCGCAGCAGCCCACAAGTTCTCAGGAAAGACATGAAGCCATGGGGACTTCCCTAGGGATTTTTGTTGTTGCTGTCTATTTGGTTTTAAAGAATACAAAATGTCTCATACTTATCTGGTATTCCATTTGGGACTGATTATTCTTTTGGGCATTATTATGATTATTTGGTTGATTTATACTTGTTTTCCCTGTGATTGCCATTGTGATTGTCAATTTGTAACCACTATTTCACCTGACAGTATTCCACACCGATTGTATAAAATGCTCTTTTCTGACTTTTACTACATAATTATCTGTTCTGGTTTTATTTAGTGAGGGGGGGCTACGATGGCAGCTTCTGTAAGAAGCTGATAGAAGTCGTTCCCCTTTGTTCAGTGGACTCGGCCGGGCCTAGGGCAGACCCCCTGCTGGCCAAGGCAGAGCCAATTGGTAGCAGAATGCTCCCTGATAATGCCTCTGCGATAATGTATTTAAGAAGGGGAAAACAGAAAAAAAAAAAAAGAGAGAGGAGAAGATGTGAAGCAGATGAGCGGGGGCAGAGAGGTGGAGGTGCGAGCATTGTGGGCCTTGTAGGCCTCACCCTCTGACCTCCTGCCGGGCAGCTGACTGGGCCCAACTCAGCCCAGCCCAGCTGCAAGAAGTGGAGAGGAGATGAGATGTGAATGAGATGTAAAGAGATCCTGAGAGGCGTCTGCCAGCCTGTTGTGAAGAATTTTTCTTGTGAGGAACGGCTGCAGACACCAAAGTCAGTGAAGAAGGAAGGGGAGGAGTAATGCGGCTCCTGGCCAAGATTCCCCTGCAGCCTGTGGTGATGACCATGGTGGAGCAGGTTGTCCCCCTTCAGCCCATGGAGGTCCACGGAGGAGCAGAGATCCACCTGCAGCCCATGGAGGACCCCACATCAGGGCAGGTGGATGCCTGAAAGAGGCTGTGGCCCATGGAGGGCCCGTTGGGGCAGCCGTTCTGGAGGGACTGCACCCCGTGGAAGAGATGACCCATGCTGGCGGGAGCAGTTTCACGAAGGGCTGTAGCCCGTGGGTGGGAGGGACCCCACAATGGAGCAGGGGAGGAATATGAGGAGTTCTTCCCTCAAGTAAGAAGCAGCGGCGTAAAACGACACGTAATGAACTGACCGCGACCCCCATTCCCTCTTCCCCCCTGTGCTGCTCGGAGGGGGGAAGGAGGTAGAGATAATGTTAAGCCCGGGATGAGGGAGGGGTTGGAGGAGGTTATCTTGTTCTCTGTCTCATTATCGTGCTTTGATTTTAGTAATAAATGAATAGTTTCACCAAGTCAAGTCTGTTTTGCCCGTGATGGTAACTTTAAGGATTTCTCCCTGTCCTTGTCTCAAATCTCGAGCCTTTTTCCTTATATTATCTCTCCCTATTCTCTTGGAGGGTGGGGGGAGTGAGAGAGAGATTGCGTAGTCTGGTTCGGATCGGGGCTAAACTACGACACTATCTCTTCTTAAAACCGCCATGGGTCCTGAAGCAATCTTTGAGCCACAGGGTGGTGTGAGAGACTGAACTGCAGAGCCTTTGTCTCAAAGGATTGCTTGGTCAAGCGAGAAATTCCTCCCAACTATCTAAGCAGGGAATTCCTCCAACTGCTGGGCAAGATAAGGACGATTGCAAGGCCACAGAGACACCTGGTTTGTAATTTATGTAACAACTGTGTGAGGAGAGGGGCCAGGGTCATGGAGTGGATGCACGGATGCAGAGGTGTGAGGACTTGCAGCTGGTCAGGGGCCACAGCCCTCAAGCAGGATAAAAAGACTGTTGAGATGAGCTCTCACTACTATCACCCATTGCTGAAGCACCGAAAGATTTGGACCCCCGGGATGCTGTGGATCCATGGTGGTGACTATTCTTGCAACTCTATCCCAAATTCTTTCTTAATTTCCACCTTTTCTTCTCACTCTGTCCTATCGCTACTATTGTTCACCTTTTTCTAATAAAACTAAGTCTAGTTGCATGGCATTTGACCTTGTCTGTGTCTTAATCTCACTCGAGGTGATCGAACCTGCAGTGAGAGGTTGGTCTAGCCTCCTCTAGCCTCCCAGACTTGTCTGAGGTCGGCTAGAATGCAAGGGGGCCTTCCTCTCATACAAAACCAGATCATAACAGGAAGGGAAGGAGTTGAAGTGAGCCACGCAGCCCAGAGGTTGGGCTGGGGAGAAGGAAGACTAGGGTCAATTGCACCGAAGTTGCATTTACTGGTCCTGCAACACTGTAGGGATGGTATTTAAGGGCAGCTGTTACTATGAGGGGGTTGTAGCTCCACACTGCTATGGAGATGGAATTCCTTTACAGAAGCAGTTGGACCACAAAGCTGTGCCCACTGACAGCTGTGGCTGAATTGCTGGGCAGTGTCTGTATGTAAGACACACTTTCATTACACTGTTTAGCATTGATGCAGTGGGACGTTGACTACCCTGGCAAATGTGTTTTTTTTCTGCGCCTAAATCTGCTCCTGGGAAGTGCTGTCAACTTCCAGCCTTTGAGTCATCCCAGTTATGCATCTTGCAATGAGTGGACAAGGAAAAACACATCTATCCAGTGCTGGGTTATCTTTCACCAGTCACACTCTGAAGATCTTCTGAGCCTGTACAGCAGGCAGTAGAGGAGCAGTACGCTCTCTGGTGCTTTCTCAGATTATACACTTCTGTAAAAATGAGGAAGTCTGGTTTTTGAGGTTTTGGGGTTTGGGTATTTTTTGTTTTTAAATTGGAATATAGTGCAGCAGAACAATCCAAACAGCCCGCAAGGACAGTGGTTTTACCACAGACAAAGGAACTGTCCTATGCAGGGGATTTCTTTGCTTGCGTATAGTTAGGGAAATTCCTCACTTTAGGCTTTCAAAAATGCCAACAAGCTAAAAAAAAAATTTAAATCCCCAAGCAAAGTTGGTGCTATTGATGGTTTTACTAAAGTGTGTTATCTTTTAAAGGCCAGAAAACTAGCGTTCAGTGGCCTCACTATGTTTCAGGAGCTGGAAGAGAAATTAGAAGACGAGAAGGAGAAAGAAGAAAAAGAGAGAAGAGAAAGCTAGGCAGAGACATTAGGACTGTTTACAGACTTTTGGCTCTACAAGGAATAGAGTCACTGCAGGAACAGGATTAAAATCAACCTTTCTTAAAAGTCTCAAAACCTTGAAGAGTAATTTGTTGCTCCAACGACAATGGGAGTGCTCAAAAGAACTGCATTTTGCTATGCCAGTGTGTTACAGCTTTTGCATAGATTGCAAAAATACAGATGGGAGACAAGACTCTCTCTTTGGTCCTTGCAGCAAGAACTTTCTGGTTTTTAACAAATGTCTTTCACCACAAAACAGAGGAAGACCCATAGGAGACCAGAATAAAGGACTACTATTTGTGTGAACATCCTAGTTGCTTGGTTAAAGGTTTTATAGCCTGACCATCCTTTCTGAGTGAGTGTTATACTTGGTCTTTGCCTGGGGATGGGAAAGGAATACCTTAATCCCACTCTGACTCCCATGTCCACTGTTTCATGGATAGGATTTCTGATATTCTCATCAGGGTGCTGGTAGTGAACAAATTTTCTGAATGGCTTTGCAGTCTCAGTAGCTTTCTTTATGAAAGCAGTGGGTATGTAAGGGGTACACCAATGGCCATTGTCAAATGTGAGTAAAGTAGGATGGAGAGGATCCGGTAGACCTCATCTGTTTATTTCCCCTTAGATTAAAGTAAGTTTTGGCTTTATTTGCACACTTCTGATATAGGTGCCCTTGTCTTCAGGCAGTTATAACTTAAACAGAAAGTTCCTGCTCTAGTTCTGTTTTAAAAAGTTGTTCAACAGAAATTGTTAATGAAAGCTTATTTAAAAACATAGAATCATAGAAAAATCTGATTTCAAAGGTGACTTCTTAGAGGTAATGTGGTCTATCACCCGGGAGAACTTTATCTACCATGAGAGGACTTCAACCACCTGAGATGATTTTAACCATCTTGAGACCTGCTGGAAGGGCGAAATGGCAGGGTGTAAGCAAGCCAGGAGAATTATAGAGATCAGCAGGAACAGTATTTTGATACAGATGCTGGAGAAGATGAGGTACTCAGCCAGACCTGCAACTCAGAAGAACCGATTACAGATGTGACAGTCATTGACAGTCTTGACTGCAAGGATCATGATGTGGCAGACTTTAAGATCCTGAGAGAAAGGAGGAAGGCAAATAGCACACTATATATGTTGGATGTAATGAGAGCAGACTTCAGCTTGCTCAGGGAGAATAGGCTCTGAGATCTAGTGCTCTGCCTGTAATAAGTTTGCAAGGCCTCAGGGCTGAAATTTGTCAGGCTTGCTCTGCTTGATCTTTTCTTGGCCTGTTTGTAGTTTTGACGACCAGGTGTCCATGGTTAATCTGTTTTACTGTTGTTTGTCTTTGTATGGTACCACCAAGGTTTTACAATACTAACGCACTGATGCAGTGTAGGTCTGGGTAACAGCAGAGGCCTTTAGAAGTGGACACACAGGACAGGACATAGAGGTGTAGAGGCATGAGGCTGGAAAAGAGATGGGACACAGGCATGGCACTGGGGACTTCATGGCTATAAATGACCTCTAACTTCTGTTTTTTCCAATCTAAATAATTCAGCCACAGAAGCACAATGAGCGATTAGCCTCCAAATTGATCGCGTTCTTTCCTATCTTCTATGGAAGCTATCTGAATTGAAGGATTCAGGGTGTGCTGCTTCTGTTTCGTCAAGGTGTTGTAAAACCCCACAACCAGCTTGTACCATTTGCAGCTAACAAGTGGCAGACTTCTGCTGGAGAGTTCAGTTTCCAACATTTCCTACCCCACACACACACAGATAATTATCTGCTACCTGTTAGCAATCATAGTTGAGCTATTTCTTCATCTACCACAGATACGAAGTAATGAAAAGTGGGAGGAGCTTTTTTATTTTGTAAATGGCTGTGAGCAACATCTAGGGCATGCTGTGTTGAAGAACGTAGCCACATAATTTGAAGGCAACAGACACGCAAAAATTGTCTCCTTAACTCTTTAACAACACTTTTATATGAGCAAATTATCATTTTTAAGAGGGTTTCAGTGAATTTTCATATAGATGGGCTGGTTTTCAGTGGGTTTTCATATAGATGACAAATTTTTATTCCTGATCACAATCTCAGTATGGCTGTGCCTTTTCCAAGGCACTGGACCACTGAAGATCCTGAATGAATCCCTTAAGTTTGGTTGTTCTTATTTTATTCTTTTGCGTGGTGTTGAAAAGCAATATAATAACTTCCAAAGATCTCCTGAAATATTTTTGCTGAAACATTGTAAGAACACTTATCATAAGAAGAAACAAAAATTGTCCAAACAACTAAATTTTTTAATGGAAAATGCAATAAAAACCAAAGAGGCCTTTAAAGATAGGCTTTTGGGGAATTGCCTCTACAGGCAAGACTAGTGTCTCTGCTTGCAAGAGGGAGAGAATACAAAAACCCTGTAAATTACTGCCAACAAGATATATATGTTTGAAAAATATTCAAGTTGCTCATTTCACTTGCATGCCATTATGCCGCTTCTTCAATAGTTGTTATTATTTCTTCAGTTTCATGCATCATTAATTGATTCTTATATTCTGTCTATTAAAGGAAGAATAAAACATTTCATTAGTATTTCATGCATGAGATTAGCCCTAAGTTTACAATTTATGAATCTCCGGTCATTTAGAGAGTTGTTATTTATTATACAGAAGCTGTAGTGGGACTCTATCAACGAGAGGACTGAAGTAGACATGTCTAGGTCTTCCCTCCATGATGATAAAACTAGTACCTCTCAGCTCTCTGCTATATTTGCTTACCATTCCCTGGAAACTTTTCTTCCTTCAGCATCATTGCCAAATTCTAACATAGAATCATAGAATCATAGAGTGGTTTGGGTTGGAAGGGACCTTCAAAGGTCATCTAGCCCAACCCCCCTGCAAGGAACAGGGACATCTCCAACCAGATCAGGTTGCTCAGAGCCCCATCCAACCTGGCCTTGAACATTTCCAGGGATGGGGCATCCACCACCTCTCTGGGCAACCTGCTCCAGTGTTCCACCACCCGCAGTGTAAAAAATTTTTTCCTAATATCCAATCTAAATCTACCTCCCTGTATTTTGAAACCATTACCCCTGGTCCTGTCACAACAGGCCCTACTGAACAGTCTCTCCCCGTTTTTCCTGTAGGCCCCCTTGAGGTACTGGATGGCTGCTATAAGGTCTTCCCAGAGCCTCCTCTTCTCCAGGCTGAACAGCCCCAACTCTCTCAGCCTGTCCTCATTGGAGAGGTGCTCCATCCCTCTAATCATCTTTGTGGCCCTCCTCTGGACCCTCTCCAACTGGTCCATGTCCTTCTTATGTTGGGGGCTCCAGAACTGGACACAGTACCCCAGGTGGGGTCTCACGAGAGCACAGCAGAGGGGGAGAATCACCTCCCTGAACCTGCTGGCCACGCTCCTCTTGATGCAGCCCAGGATGCGGTTGGCCTTCTGGGCCACAATGGTGCATTATCAGCTCATGTTGAGCTTCTCATCTACCAAGTCCTTATCCTCAGGGCTGGTCTCGATTCATTCTCCTCCTAGCCTATGGGTCTCATTCCTTGCCCAATATGGGTCTCAGCATCTGCTATGGCACAATTATTTTTGGCCATCAGTAGATTTCTTTGTCCTTTCTCTACCCATAGCTGACCATCAGTCTGGTTCTGCATTATTATTGTGCTGAGAAGCTTAGGCTCAGCACTATTCTAGTGATAGCACACAGCTTACAAGGAGAGCAGGGTAGAATTGTGTATTTTCTCCAATGCTCCAGGTAGACGGATGAGAATTGTTTCAGAATGGAAAAGGAAAAGTAGAAGAATTATTTGCATATGGATTTCCTTTTTCAATATTCCAAGAACAAGAAAAAGAAAGAAAATTTATCCTTGCTTTTGTGCATCTTTCTGACACAGGTCATACTTTTGAGACTGTAATGGATCCTTATTTATAACAAATTCTGGGCAAATGGAAAGAAAACATACCTGGACATCTGTTGTAGACAGCTCATGGAATGGATCTTTTGGCTGTGGTACTGTAGCAGATGTTCTTTTCAAATAAATTCTTCTACAGTGACAAAAAGGATTGGTGACTTAGTATGCAAACATATGAACACGTACCATATAATAATGCTTCTGAGGCATTATTTTATTCCTCTGAGACAAAAGTAGTCAAAAAGTAACTAAGAATTACATAGGCTAAGTACACTGGTATCCTTTAATTGTTCAGTATTTGGATGATAATAATTTATTACATCACTTATTAAAGAATCATAAGAAGTTGCTTTTTTAAGTATCTGAAAGGGAAATATCCTCAAAACCAAGGAAATTATTTCATGTACCACCCATCTACATTGCAAGGTCTGATGGTAGGAAAGCAGCAATGATATAAGGCCTTGTCTCAGTATTGGAAAGCATTGTGTTATATTGACCAAGTGGATAACAAGGTTGGGAATCAGAAATATAGAGCCTATTTGAGGAACATCTAGCAGGTCATGATTCCTGATATAGTTCAGTGTTGATTTTCCCCTTCCCTCCTCTCCTTTAAAAGGAGGCCAAAAATTTTCTGTTGGGGAAAGAGGTGTTATTTCTACTACAGAATGAAAATTTTGCACAAGAAATAAGGCTTACACCATGCAGAGAAAAAGTACGAGACTTGCTGCCAGCACTGGTATCAGAAATAACGTATATGATGAAGTAGATGTAAGTTGTGTTTTTCCTGAAAGACAAGCAATCATCAAAGTGTTGATTAGTATCCCAGAACAGGAATGACTGCACAGCTATGTGCTATCTGCTTTGCATGACACTGTCAAGCACAGGTATGAAGTGGTTTCTTTAGCTTAGCACTGCATTGCCCTGTAACATGTGGAGGAATGGGATAGTATGTGGACTGCCTACCTTCAAACCTTACCCCCCATTTTAGAAGGAACTGAGGCCTACAGAGTGCTTCAAAATCCAAGGTGGCAGAAAGTAACAGGGGAAAAGAGAAATTATAATGCCAGAAGTACAAATGGAAGAAGGAAAAGAGCTGGCAACAGACCTCAAAAAGGCCTGCTTTATTCACTGTCTCCTTGCAAGAAGCACCTGCTCTCACATCAGAATGCTTGGAGACCTCCCTCATATTAAGAGATATGCCAATTCTTCACTCCTTTTCATCTTAGCAAATTGATGTGCAAATATAAATGTGCTTCCATCTCTAAGTATGAAGTAATAAATGAGGCAGGTATGTAATAATTGAGGGAAAACTACATCAAGGAAGTTATTTTAATTCTTACCAAACTCTACGGGTGTGCTCCACTCTCCCCAGCTTGAGCTGACTAAACAACCATTGTCAGTTGCTCTGATTTTGACGCTGTACCTTTTTTCTGCACTGAAGCTATCAAATGTGTAGAAGTTTACTCCGCCGCTTTTTTTCTAAATACAAAATAATTAGACTGAGAACTTTTTATTCACCAGGTGTACAGATGTTAAGAATGTATCAGGTTAATTTAATGATGCCAAAAATTACAGAAGAAAATTTTACACGTACTTCTGTGAACAGACTAGACTGAAACAAAAAGAAGCAAATTATCCCTTAATAAATTAGGGATAATGTCATTCCATCCTAATAATTTTGTTTGAACATTTTTGTTATTGGCCATGTGAAGATGAAATTTGCAGTATGCTTCCCTGGCTCCTTAGCCTCTGCTAAACAATGGTACTTTGGGGAAAAAAAAAAATCAATAGTTTATTTTCAGTCTGTAAATGTTTTATTGTACAAGAAGGTAATTCTTTAGAGATCTGACATTCCCTTACCATAGATGTTTTCAAAACTGAAGTAGAGTTTAACAGCCATATTACAAAGAAGGGAAAAATTTAACATATATTGAAATCCTTCTCAGAAGAATATTAAGTCTTCTTGAAAATCTGATTTTTTTTTCTTCCTTCTGTATACTGGCTTAATCTTTCAGTTGATATTTTCTTGCCTCTTCCATCTCAACCCCTTCCCCTTAATAAAGAGAGTCCAGTGGAGGGCCACAAAGATGATCAGAGGGCTGGAGCACCTCTCCTATGAGGAGAGGCTGAGAGAGTTGGGGCTGTTCAGCCTGGAGAAGAGAAGGCTCCAGGCAGACCTTATGGTGGCCTTCCAGTACCTCAAGGGGGCCTACAGGAAAGATGGGGAGAAACTCTCAGGAGAGCCTGTTGTAGTAGGATGAGGGGTAATGGTTTTAAAATAGAGGGAGGTAGATTCAGATTAAACATTAGGAAAAAAAATTTTACACTGAGGGTGGTGGAACACTGGAACAGATTACTTACTCCTGTTGGGGTTTTGATGTTTTTCCCAGGATGAGCCTAGCAACAACAGAAAATTTTAATTTTTATTATTGTTATTTTTTTACTATATAATACAAGGTTCTGCCTTATGAATGTTTGATTTTGAGGAAAAAAAAAAGACCTTTAATATTTTAACTGCCTTCTTTTAAAGACTATGAAGTTAAGCTCTTCTTCCACCGAAAGGTTTTTCATCATCCCTGGTGCTCTGAAATACTGTACTCTTTAAATTTGATTATAAAACTGATTGTCAGAGAACTAAACAAAAAAAGGCTCAGGTTGCCAAATAATTAAAATTGTACATTTTACCTGTACAAAACGAAGTATAAAAAAATACTTGTAAAATGGGACATTTTTTCCATTAAAACTTTCGTCTGTGTAGCTTTTACATTCTTAACCATTTAATGTAGCTACATTATGTCTCCTTTTTTTTTTTTTTTTAAACTGTTGGAACAATGAACACACAAATATTTCCACAAATGTTTCAAATTTTTTTTTGATGGCTATAATAGTACTGTCTGTATTCATCTAAGTCTTCAAAATGCTTGCAATTACTGAAATGTATAATAACAACCATATACAGTTTGGAACTGGAAAACATTGATATTCTGTTCCAATAACCTGGCAGAATATTTCTTTTTATTCAAAGACGTGAATAGCTCTTTCTACTTTAAGTTAAAAAGAAAGGGCACTGAACTTAATAAAACCTGTTTGTGACAGCTGCGGTGCAACCATCCTGATTGTGTGTGCTTTATTTTGTATAGTTTAACTAAACCTAAACCCCTAAACTCTTTCAGCAGCACCACACTGGTGTCAGGAAACCGAGGCAACAGGAGAAGAAGGCAAGATTGGATACACAAAGGGCAGGATGGAAAGTACGAGGGTCTAAGTGGAGATACCTAAGAGCTCTTGCAGCACATCCTAATTTACAGGTGTGCCTTTGTAATAAAGTATGGTCCTTCTTTGGACCTAATTTAGTAATACCATAAACCTAACAGAACAGTAGTGATGACTACGAGAAGTAGGAACAAACACAAAGTGAGTTTGTGAAAGACATGATGAAAAGTGATGGGATAGGAGACTGCTGAGAGGAAAACCCCAGAAAAGAAGGTCCTGAACTAACTTAATCAAAAACCAGCAGTAGGACTGAAAGACTACATGAGGGCCCAAACTGCCTTACAGGGACACATAAAATTGCTTGTATCCAGTTTAATAGTAGCTTTGTTTTTTTGTAATATGTTTAGAGTTCATTTAATGTATCCCATAACTGTTCATAATAAAGTTGGCAGGTAATATAGTCCATCCCCCTATATGTGCTAGAATGGTTATTGTCCCTCAGTGTGGGGAATCCCTTGCCCATTTTTTTAAGGACTAACTGTACAGTGGACTGAAAACATTCTCTCAATTGGCTGCCCCTATTTGTGAGTGACAGCAGTCCTCAGTTTATATGCAAGAGGAGTACTAGATATCAAAAAGCAGAGATTAGTTAAGTAGAGAAAGAGAACAGAGTATTGTTTGTATGGTAGTGTGTGTGGAAATACAAGCATACAAAATACTATTTAGGGTCATAATTATTCTTACCTTGTCTTCTATTAATAGTTCATATTTGAAACAATGATCATTTTTCACATGACTCGTGCGAGGTTTTTTCCACTGAATTTCACAATGAGAAGCTTCTGTACAGTTCACAGTGATATTTAATGGAGGGGTGAGTTTTTCTACAATAATATAATTAGAAATACAACTGATTAATAATCAGTTCTCTTCATTCTACTTTTTTAAAATGTAGGTAGATGTTCAAGAAACTGGTTTAAAAAGATGTAATGCAACTTTACCAGAATTATTATATTCACCCCATATTCTGAAGCAGGACTCTGATTTAACACTCCAGCTGAGGAGTCTGGAGTATCAGCAGCAACAGTAGGTAAACTTAAAAAACACAAACCATTTGTTAGATTGTACTGAATTCAGCATATAGTTTGTGCAGTTTTTTTTCTTTTTTCTTTTTGTACTGGTTTCATATTAAACAGAAGTAATTTCTTTTTTAAAAAATTATTTTTTTTTAATTCGTAACCTTCTTCCATTTAAAAAAAAATAAAGTTTTTGTCACTATGTTAAGGAAATTAGCTCTTTTGTATTATCTGGATGAACAGAATTACACAATAATGAGATAAGAGCAACATCTATGATTGGGGCTGCTCGGGGCGGATGACGTGCACCTAACCGAGAAGGGGAAGAGTGTGCTTGGCCAAAGGCTTGCCAGACTTGTCCGGAGGGCTTTAAACTAGTGTTGCTGGGGGAGCACAGTTCAGCCCACGGCTGTCAGCATGGCGCCAGTGCCAGCACCAAGTGCCCAGAAGCTGGGGAAGGATCGCAGGTGAGTGCGAATGAACCTAAACTGCGGTACAAAACAATGCCTGTCGCTCCAGCCAACAAGTCGGCTTTGCTCGGGGCCCAGCTGAAGTGTCTATATACCAATGCACGCAGCATGGGGAATAAACAGGAAGAACTGGAGATGCGTGCACAGAAGCAGGGCTACGACCTTGTTGGCATCACAGAGACGTGGTGGGATGACACATATGACTGGAGTGTCAACATAGAGGGGTACAGGCTTTTTAGAAAAGACAGGAAGGGGAGATGAGGAGGTCAGCAACCGGCTGGAGTGTGTGGAGCAGCTCTGCCTGGGGATGGAGGAGGAGCTGACAGAGAGCTTGTGGGTCAAGATCAGAGGACGGGGATGGACAGGGGATGTTACGGTGGGGGTCTGTTACAGGCCGCCTGGCCAGGAGGACAGAGCAGATGAAGCGCTCTATAGCCAGATAGGAGCAGCGTCGCGGTCACAAGCCCTGGTCCTCATGGGCGACTTCAACCACCCTGACATCTGTTGGAGAGACAACACG